>CM032666.1:1637177-1662814 GCA_019095985.1 Streblospio benedicti
GGAAAATAAACAGACAGTGTGTATTTTTAATGTACGCTGTTAATAGCAAATTTATATCACTTATTAGGCTCAACACACGGCTAAAGAATAGTCAATAATAAATAATAAAGCAAACATATATAAATATGCTCCTTTTAAGTTGAGCGCTATAAATGGACTGTTAATACACCTAACTATGAATATGAATACGTTTCCTGGGCATAAACTATATGTATTATGCTGATGCCAATTTTATTCCACTACATTTTGCCCAAGACAATTTGTTTTAGAAGTGATTGGAAATGCTGCACCTACTCCAAAAGTGTCATGCTTCTAAGTAAAATAGAAAGATGTGCACACTTCCAGCAATGTCAGCATTTTCAAATCTTGGAATGTGCAAATGTACACATTTTGATCATGTAAAGCGAAATTGAAATGTGAAAGAAATTTTGTTAAGCAAATGAATGAAAATGTTCGTCTGCAATAAGATTTTCATGCTTTATTATAGCAACTCCAGTAGGACCACCTTTATTTCAAAGGCAAGCTTATGGGTGGTGTGCGACCGTGTGTCGCTTATATCATAGTTAGCATCAGACTGGTGTGTGTTTTGGGTGCCGCATTCTGTAGATAGCGGTGTACTAATCTTGTGGACTTAATCCATGTTTCCACAATTTCCCCCCCCCCACGGATATTGATTTATGTATAAATCAATACCATTTAAACAATTAGACAATATCGAGGGCTTTCACGAAGGGACAGTGGAGATATTGCTACCCAAACACACCAATCATGATACACACTACTGTGTGGTAACTCAATTACCGGAAGCGAGACACACCTTACATAAAATTTTGTATATATATGCATGCAAATAGTAAATAATGTAAACATATAACACACGAAATATACATTATTCAACATTAATCAATCATCATGTAAGTACATTGAACATCAACAAAAAATTCTAAAATCTCATTGTAATCAAATTATGATACAGATATTACATACATTTCTATACATTAAACAATGTGATATGCAGTAATTCAACCTTACACATAATTAAAAACACAATTAAAACATAGTATTATGTAAAATCCAGTTCAGAACATATGGTACATATCCAAACACAATGTCACATTCAAGTCCTCAATCTTTAGTCGACCCTGGTCTGCACTTTGTCATGCCCTCCGTTGATAGCCTCCTGTGTTGAATTCTCTCGACTCGATTGTGGCCTGGATGAGGTTGACGGGGTCTGCGGCGTAGATCATGTTGTGGTGTTGACAGGACAATCCGGCGCTATTCTTCTCGTGATCCGGATGGAACCCGGTGTCATAGGTGGCTATCCTCGTTCGCTCCCGTGTTTCTGGTGTAGTGCCACGTAAATGTCACGATCCTGGCTATATCTGCGTCCCTCGGAATTGCTCCGCCCCTGACGGTGGGCACATCCTGATCCGCACTTCTCAAGACTTGCTCCTTGAGGGAAGACGTGACTTCTGTCTCCACACAATTCTGTGCAGAATCTGTCAAACTTGTATACTGTGAAGTAGCATAATTTTGTTCAACAAAATGGAACGTAAATATTCTTTGTTCATGCGCGCGACACAATTGAATCGTGAGGATACACGCACTATTCAACATCTGATGGATACTGTATTTGCCGACTATCCTCGTGCTGAAGTTGCGTGAGTATTGTTATGTATTTCACTTGTCCATGCACTTCACATTATTCAGTATCTACCAATTGCAAAGATCAATATGATGCAATTAGGACATACCCATGTCCAGATGTAAACATGTAATCAATATCGTACTGTTTCTATTCACAGA
This sequence comes from Streblospio benedicti, assembly GCA_019095985.1. Lineage (NCBI taxonomy): Eukaryota > Metazoa > Annelida > Polychaeta > Spionida > Spionidae > Streblospio > Streblospio benedicti. Next base: position 1,638,984 of record CM032666.1, read on the forward strand.
TTTGTCGTGGAGAATTTCAACAGCTCTCCAAGTGATGCACATCATCACTACGTAGTAGCACCACCTGCTGTTGACGCCACGTTAGCCATGGCACGTGCCACTGCTTCAGCCATGATCCCGGTCTTGGAGCGTCGCGATTAAGTGGACCGTGCGTGTGGACCAGACCGTGCCATGGACCTGAGCACATCCTCATCCTCATCTGAATCTTCCTCATCCGACGACGAGGCCGAGGACGCTGCCGTGCCTCCCATCGCCGAGGCTGCCGCACCTGCACGAGCTGAACCTCAACCCGATGCAGCACATGACAGTCGTCCGTCCACTCCTGGCGGTCGCAACCGTTACTACTCCTGCTGCTGCCACCGCCGTGGATATTTCCGTCACCACGTAAATAATATCTCATAATCCAGCTTTATTTCAATTGATTCTCATGTGGAATGTGCAGCTCCGTAGAAAGAGCCACTATTTACTCTGTGGTTTTTATACGGTCGTTCTGCATTTGGCACTTGGCCTCTACCTTTTATAATTGTATTCTCAAAGTGCTTAACGAAAATCTTTCTAATTTAGCATACAATATGTTTACACTTATGTCTGGATTGTGAGTTAGGTACACTTTAACCCTAATCAGTACATTTGGGGTCCGTTTGGACCCCAGGGGTATACTTTTTGTGATATATCTTTATCCGCTTGGTATTTATTCTTTTCCTTTTAGGTAGTTGTCGCCCTATATCTTGTCTCTATCAGTACCGAAGATTATGTGATTTAGTCAAATATTATTACGTACATAAAAATATTTGCTTGGGGTCCGCATATACCCCACACCCGTTGAAAACAGAAAATGCAGGGTGCACTGGAAATGTGTTTGATTGAAGGCCTTTAATGAAGTTGTCAGCTCATATCTTCCCATTATCAAGAATGCAAATTATTTTATTTGGTTATTCATAATGACCAATACAAAAGCAATTTTATTGGGGTCCGCATGGACCCCAGACACGATGGATCCAGAGAACACAGAGTTGTTCGATAATTTGACCTATTATAATATGTATATAATAAAAAACACATAACTGTTTATTTGTTATTTTTATCTAGCACAGTCATAATTAATATATGGATGTATTTGTATCACAGAAAGATCATGAATTTAAAAGAAAATTACATCAAATGATTGGGGTCCACATTTACCCCTATTGTACTGATTAAGGTGTTTTTGTTAATGTACTGATGAGGGTTAAAATCATATATTTTGTCTCATGGTTAGACAAAAAGAGTTGACATAAGTCGTTTGTTAAAGGACTAAATCCTGAATCCAGCTTGAAAACATTTACGTCAATTGAGTTGACAATAGCACAAAAAATGAACCTAGTGACGCTATAAAATACTATTAATACTAAACGACTCGCTACATGAAAAACATAACCGTAACACCACCTGTATAAAGAGACCACCTCTATAGTAAGACCTTTCCCCTCTGTTCCAAACTTCCATAAAGCGACCAACAACACTGAACCTCCATAACAAGACCACATGTGTAATAAGACCCCTGGGTGGTCCTAATACAGAGGTTCTCCACACACACTGATACCTGAATGAGACACTTCTATAGATTTGAAAATAGACTTATTGTATTTTCCATATAAATATTGAGTACAATCCATCTTAAACTTAGTCTGAATGTGTTGGAAGCCTCAGACATACACTATCACACTGTATCAATGGTTCCAGCATGTACCACTCACACAGTAACTGACATTGATGTGAGGTATCAGATTGTGTGATGGATAGCTTTGAAAATAGACTCGTTAGATATTTTTATATAAATACATTGACCAAAATCCATCTTGAACTTCCAGTCTTAATGTGTTGGAACATTTTGAAGGAAGTATCAGACATAAATCACCTCATCTCAATCACTGTATCGACCCAATGGTTCCAGCATGTACCACTGATACAGTAACTGACATGTGATGGGAACCACCAGCCCCGGCCAACGAGTGACAAGTTTGAACACCAACAACCTAGAAACCGACCATGTGGCATTATTTATGAAAATGGGTATAAATTTGTTGCCATGGTTACCGCCCAGCAAGGTCATTCCAGCCCATTTAACCCCAAGGTCAAGACCTGGACCCCCAGCCTTGACAGACCAGCGTTTGTAGCTGCTAGCTGAGGCGATACTGAGGCTATTGAGGCTGAAACTGCTGTAAGTTTTTAACAGCTTCATCAATAAGTTGACTCATTTAAAGAAAACGGATCGCATGTTGTGGTATTTGGTTACGTTTCTGTCGGTGTCAGTATTAGGTGGAGTTTACACCATCATCAGATCCTGTGTTTCATGTGCTTTTATCACCCGAGCCTCTGTTGTGGGGTCGGGTTACCATCATTGTCTGCACTAGAATCAGATAGTGATAAGTTATAACCTCTCTATGAAGATGACTCATGGAGTCGTTGGTCTCGATAGAGATGTGGTCTCTTCATGTAGGTTCAAATTGATCTCTTTTTGGAGGTTCGGTAGAATGAGAAAATATGTCTTACTATAGAGGTGGTCTCTTAATCAAGGTCTGTGGTTTGAGATGGTTAGGATTGGAGGTATTACACAAGGCAAACAATGCCCTACAATAACACAAATCTCCTTGGTTTTGGAAGTTGTAAATTATGCTACATTGGAAAATGGTTAGAGTTGGTGACGACAACATTGTGGGTTTGAATGTCGGTTGTGTCAGATGTTAAGCAAACTGCTATGGCAACTAGTGCAAGAAACATGGAACCCACGAATACTTCTGAAAACGAAGGCTGCATAAGGCCCGTTGTCCTGTGTCCAATGTCCAGTGGATTGCACATGTACAATGTGAAAGAGATTCCCATAGACTGACAATTGTTTGCTCAATGTCAGTATTTGGGACATTGTAACATGAGTAACAATGATGTAAACGGACGATGAGCAAAAACAGCGTGAGAACCTGTTACACGGGATGTTTACTCGGACATGCTTACGTTTTGTCATTGAAGTTCTGTTTGTTGCGTTCGTATTTTAAGTGCACTAAATTTAGACCCGTGTAAATGGGGTGGGGTTGAATAAGAGCATTGTGTGGGGTAATGTATTTAGATAGTGAACAACAACCGTCTGGTTTGGCTAGTCAGAAATCACAGTTTTGCAACTATCATTTGACTTTAGAACTTCTCTATTCAAACAACCTTTGGGCCCAGTGTTAGGTGGTCTATATACAGAAGTTTGTTTTGGTAGATTTATGAAGGTTTGGTACTGTGAAAAGTGGCCTTATTATAGAGGTGGTCGCCATAGAGAGGTTTCCTAATTGGAGGTTTTGCTGTTGTAAGATCTGTGGTGGACAGTAAAGTGTGCACCAGTTGCAACATGATGGTTCCAATATGTATCTAAAACTAGATCATGACTAATGGAACCCAGGATGAACCTAATATGAACATAATATGAACCTAATATTCTTGAAAAAAGAACATGTTTATTATCAGATCCACAAAGAACATTAACAGTTATTTAACAAATCCTCCCCATATGTTTTCTACATGCCGTCTCCCAACGTTTCCGCCGCATGAACAAACCACACACATTCAGCGTACTCCAAGTTTACACCGTGTATACAGCGGCATCTCTATATTAAGACTACCTCTTGAAAGAGACAACCTCTATAATAAAACCATTTTGCGAGCCTGTCCAAAACCTCTATAAAGACGCCACACTAAACCTGTATAAAGAGACCGCTCCTCTATTGAGACCATTTGAATCACACACCGAACACAGGTAGGTCGTTGTAAAGAGGTTCTACTGTACTCGTTTCCGGCGTACACCAAAAGTACAAGACCCGTACATGTACGTCATCAAACATGAACGTCCATAAATCAATATCAGGCTGTGTCTTTAGCGCTGACACTTCAATCGGAACTCGCTATTGAGTTACACAATATTTGTTGTGGGACACGGAATTCTCATTTAGCGGGGGTACAGTAGAAACTCCAGTTGAGACCACCTCTGTTATGAGTAGTTCATTCACTTCTAAGCCATTAGCTAGTTGTTATAAGGCATAATGCCGATCAACAAATCAGCCTTAGAATCATTATGTCATATCAGTATTCATTTATTCTATTGTTGTCTTTTTATTCTACGTATTCTGTGTGTTTGGAGGCAATATAATTTTGGTTAATCTAGTTTATTCCGACGTTTCGTAATACGCTATTTCTTGATCTTTACATTTTCATAAATTGTTAAAGTATTCCCTGAAGAGGATACTTACGTGTCGGAATGTCGGAATAAACTAAATTAACCAAAATTTTATTGTCTCTAAACACACAGAATAAGTAGTATAAAAACCAACAATGAGACCATCTGTGTTGTCTCAAATTAAACAAATTGCAAATATTTATTCTGTTGTTATTGTTGTTATTGTGTTTACTCATACTTAGTCATGTTTGCAACAAATTCTGTAAAGGCAATAAATTTATCTTATCTTATATCATATCTACAACGAGACCTCTTCTACAGGAAGACAATTTCTCTTGCTCCTAAACGTTTATTAAGAGACCACCACAAGTTTACAGTTTCTTGAAATCTACTATTTTATTATATGAATAATAACATCATCAAAGACTATTCACCTATGTACGCTGTTATGTAATTGTTGGTGTTTGACATTTTGCTCAGGTCGGATGTTTGACGCAAACACGTACTTCGCCAAACAACAAACGGCAATTATGTATATGTAAAGATTGCTGAAACATGGGTAAATGGGATTAAGGCAGAAAATAGGATAAGAAATGGATGTTGGTGGAAATATCTTTAAATCAAGATTTATACGAGCATTTTTATTTTCTGAGATACACGTGATGGGTCAGCTGTTGTCGGTGTTTTCCTAAAACACTAGAATGTTTTTATATTGTACATTTGTTATCCATTCTAGGGCATATTCCATATTTATTATGTGATTCATGCTGAAATAAAATATTATTCTTATGCTTACATGGAATGCGCTTAATGTACTTTTATGATATAAATAGATAAAGATAGATATAGGCATCAAGTGATTTTGAAGAATTAATCATGTGTGAAAACTGCATTGAAAATACCCTCGTGTAGAGGGAGAATGCATCTACTTCAAGCATCCATGTAAACGCCCCGGGCTATTAGTCTATGCTTCAGTCAACTTTGGGCACCCCGGGTAACATTGCTATGTATTTAATGAGCTTTGCGAAGTATGTTATGACCGGTAAAAATATTTAGAAAGGTAAAGTTATGATGATCTATTCAGCAATTAGTATTTACAAAATGATATTTCGGTTGTCCCAAGATTTGATTGACTTTGATATCAAGGTCAAGAAACTTATTAAGTTTTCTCACAGACCACAAGGTCAGCAAATTTATAAATGTGGTGACCCCTGACAGTCTCCGGCACTTGATTATGTTAATATTGAGAACTTACACAACTACCCTGCCCATCGGGCGTGAACTTTTGAAATCAGCCGGCCTGGGAAAAAATCAACCAGCACATGGCTGCCTGGTAGGCTCTATCAACAATATACTGGAAATGTCTACACTTACAGATAGAGCATTGTGCATCTATATCTTGATGGGTGTATCACAGAGACTGTGGACTCGAACCCTGATAAATCAAGACACTGGTAGGACTACGGAAAAGTGTATCCATTACTGAGGTGTCCGTCTTAATGTTTTAGTAACATTGCAGAGCCAACGGGGGGGGGGGGTAAAATCTGTACCTAATTAATAAGGTGTCCGTATTAGTGAGGTGTCCATCTGGTCAAGAGGTTGTACTGTAATTGTGCAGAGACTTCATCTAGAGGTTCTACTGTAGTGGTTGAAGTCCCTATATAATGACACAGGAAGCTGTGGTAACCAGATCCAATTCACATTTTTACACAAAACTGTGATGGACATTTTACCTGTCATATAAAAAAGTGTGTTATGATGGATTCTACCATCTAAAGCGTTACCTATGTTCTCTGTACAAACGACTTTGTCAATGTAGAGTATTTGTGTAATTGTTGGTGCTTGGGTGCAGCTGTGGGCTGTTTATATTGTATCATAGGTCACTATGTTTGACCCATATCAAAGCCTCGACTTTTACTATGAATTTTCATTATATATAAAACCTGGCTAAAATGTCCATTTTTACCGAAAACGAGATTTAGAATTCTAGAGAGTTTTATGAAAAGCATTGTCAATATTTATAAAATCCACCAAAAATCCTAACTTTTCCACCCACCCTGCGTAAAAGCCCGGATCTGCCCCTTTGTTGATAGAGGACATTCCGTGAAGCATTCCTTGCTCACATCTCCAAGGATTGATATCACCTGCCCCAGAGCATCTATGCCAGTGAATGTGTGGATAGCTTTCCATTCATGCATGCTATATCAGCATCAAAGCTATCTGCAATAATTTGTACAAGTCTTTTTTCAATGCTGGATATACCTTGTAAACTTGCATCTCTTGATGCAGCCTTTGCAGCTGACCTTTTAAACAGCTTCATTTCATCATAGCTACAGGTAATACCATAAGGATACAAATGGTTGATCATCTTTTTTGAGAGCTTCATTTAAGAACACATCCATCCGACTTGGTGGTATACACATATTGATGAGCTATGTGGGAAGTATTGGCACACTTATGGACAACACTGTTATGTCTGAACTCCTATCAGGACCATTTGGGGGAGTTAAAAAGTGCTAACTGGAAAGAAATTTCCAGAAAATGTATGTGCATTGATGCTTCTTACGGAAGAACGTTTGTGACCAGTACTATCCTCAGATACTATATGCACTTTTGATGAATTATTAAATGTTCTCAGCGATTTGGCTAGTAACAGTAGAACAGCTCGACTGTGGATTGACTGTCTGATACATCCAGTAATGAAAATGATGAAGTATATTCGTGCAAGGAGAGGATCCGATTGACCTCTTCATATCCTTGCAGTAATAGAAATGGTACCACTGTTCTTTGCAGCAGGTCATCATAACTATGCAAGGTATTGTTCATATTACATTAGCAGTATGGATGCAATGCCAGGTCATATTCAGAAGCATTTTCTGAAGGGTGAGCACACAGTACATCACAATGCAGGCATTTCAAATGGAATATGGTCAGATATGGCCATAGAAACCACATACATGTCCTATGGTCATGGTCACATCTCTACCTTCTCAAAAAGTAACACTTACAGTCAGCAAGAATAAGGCGCAGTTGATAGATCTTATATGTGAGGACCTTGCGAACCACAGTCAGGAGTTCCAGCATCACAAACTTGTCATTACTGGCAGCTTACCAACACCCATTGGACTGCACAAAGGTATTTCAAGTGTATGTCATGATATGAAAACAACACATGAGGAGGCTGATACCTTTCTAGTGCAACAAGTTGCCTTCGTTCAGCCAGCATGCTCCATGGTGATAGCAGATGACACTGATATTTTTGTGATGTTAATGCACTTCTGCTTCCACAAGAAGATCTAATGTGTACATGGCTTCACCAGTGCATGCTAGGGCAGTGTTAGACATTAATGCTTCTGTGAAGGATCATGAGTCCATATTTCCCAAACTCTTAGCTGCTCATGGTATTACAGGATGTGATTCTGTTGGAACATATCATGGGATAGGTAAAGGTGCAGCACATCGTGTATTAGAAATGAAAAATTACCCATAATGTCATCTTGGCGAGAAAGATACACCCCTGATAGATGTATACCCGCAGTGCACATCCTTCATGTTGGCTTGTTACAAGCAATATTCCTGTACGTCCATGACTGATGCACGGGTTAAAATGTGGTCATCTAAAGTTAATCAAAGTACAGCTAGTGCTCTTAAGCTTCAATCATTACCCCCACCCCACAACTGAAGCATTCAAAGAGAATGTTGCTCGTGCACATCTGCAGGTTGCAATCTCGAAATGTGCTCTTGATCTGGACCCACCTAATCTTAATCCTACAGATTTTGGTTGGAGCAAGGATATATTTACAGGCTCACTTACTGCAACTTCTGTTCCTGCAGGAACTCAGTTAGCACCCCAGAAGCTGTTGAAATTGATTAAGTGTACTTGCAAGGGAGAAATCACATGTGGTACCCGTAGATGTAGCTGCAGAAATGCAGGAATCGCGTGCACAATGTTTTGTGAATGCCATAGTGATGGTCAATGTTGGAACAGTACAATGGATGATGAAGATAGTGAGGATGATGAAAATAACTAATGGCAAGTGCAATTGTGACTTGCACTTTTCAGAATATTTGATCTGTAGTATGTGATTCACATAAATATTGGTCTAGTAGAATAGTGCTGTCATATATTAGTTTGGTTAGCTTTGAAGGTTTGATAGACAAAGTAGAGGTTTTATGGTTTAAACATGCTCAAAATTTGTCAGTTTAAATTCTCTTTTGCAGCTCAACGTTGCAATGTATATACATACCTCTTATGTCAATGAATATCTGAATTGATTGGATGATTTGTTGAAAGAAGTGTCTTTGAACATGTTTTTTTTTATTTTTTATGGAGTATATGGCAGCCATTTTTATTTTTTTAAAACCTTATCTCACATTTCAACTGTTATGAAATGTTTTAATGAACAAATGACTCCTTAAAATACTTTTAAGAACTAACTAATGGCTTCAACCCATGTGTTTACTAACAAAATTATAAAAAGGCGGCCATTTTGGCCGCCATCTTGAATCCTGAGAGTTGCCCAAGGGTGAGAATTCCACAATCACCTGGAAATGTTAACTGGGACCCTATAGGAAGATAATCTGAAGAGAAAACAACTATCAAACAAAAGCCGGGTGGACACCCCTGCACCCGGACTTCTTTAACTGTTTGGTATTTGGACATCAGTTCAACATGAGAAATAAGACAAAGTTGACTTCTCTCTCAATATTTACTGTTATATGAAATACAATTGTGCACACAAAATTAATTTGCAAATTCGTTTTATTAATCACAATTGGTTACATAATTTTGAAGAAGTTTCTCAGCATGCAGATGTCGCAGCACTTGTGGTAGAGGATCATATCTGGTCTGTAACAGAACAGGCAAAGCATTTAGTCTTAAATATGTGAATGTATGGACTGTTTTTTCCTATCAGTTTTAAGTAAATTACAGTAATTTAGAAATATTCGAAGTTAATTATGTCATCTTTATTAACATGAGAGAGACACAGAAAGACAGACAGTGGAAGAGACAGAGTCTCTCTCACTATGTCATTTTCCGTACTGTCTCTTCTCTCCGATAAAAAAAGTTTACTAACGACTACAACACAAACACACTTTAATTCATATTTTTCCACTTGGTTCAGAAGTGCTGAACATTTGCACGTTGACTAGACAAACACTCACACCAATTACAATGCATTAATATACACTTGTGTAGCGTTAATTTTGTCTCTCTCAGAACGTAGGTGCCGTTGGTATTCATTGGTGCTCTTTGATCAGGTAGTGTGTTGGTTTTCACCAGCAGGATTCATGTGTTGACAACATTTATGGTGTAAATGTCAGACACCAGGTGTCGCTACTAACAGTTGATCTGCCATTATCGAACATAGAACATGTTGTGTATATGTAACACATGTACATCAGTAGGCGCAAACATCCATAATGTAGGAGAAATCATCACACGGCATATAGATACTACTACTTAAACAGGGCGCATGACCAAACCTAACAATGGGCAACCCACCCGAAAGAAAATAAGCCTCAGAGACACATATAGACAAATTAAGACTAACTGATTCGGCTGTTTCATCAGACATAATCCTAGTCAACGTATATGAAGTTTAATATTCATGCACAAGAGGTACATTTTGCGCATCTCTCACCAAACTACCAACATCAAAGTTAATTCTACTGCTGTCCCCGCATAAGGGTTTCTTCTCAACGTTTAGTGGTAGCACTAATCACATTGGTTCTGCTACACGGAATGAACGAATATAGCAATAACAACTCATGCAAATACATCGATTTCTGAGAGTGAGAGGGCTGTAGGCCCTGGGAAGTCACTTAGCCTATATCAGACACGCATTTAATGGGTTATATAATTAATTAGTAAGTTGATATCATACAGATTATTTTTTTTCATTTACCGCATCTAAACCAAATAATTTATATCAGTAATAAAATGCAGACATACGTACCATCACAGCCCACCTCATCAGAGTTATCAACACAGTCGTCGAAACCATCACATCTGGAGTCAGTGAAGATGCATTGCTTCCCATCTGCACACTTCGAAAACCCATCCCAACAGTCTAAAATGGGGAATAACATTTGTACGATTGGATTATAAAAATCATCAATCAAAACCATCGCTGTCAATATCTGTAAGGTGGAAAGAACACCTTCATTTGATTATCATATATTCTAAAATGCTTCCAATCTAGTGTTAGGAATTCATTGGAAATCAAAGCAAAAAACTGTAGGAGTTCCACCTTCCATCGTTTTACAGAACTCGTCCAACCCAACTAACCTACATCAGCAACAAAGCTAATTTAATACATCAGACTCATTTGGTATTGTGTATATGACAAATCTATATCATTTTAGTTATTTGTGTTGCACTTCTCACAATCAAGTCATTTGATCTTTATTATATAATTACAGTTTGAATATACCAATAATGATAAAATTGTAATAACCATCATAAGAGGTGTGTGAGTAGTTTCATATGTGTCATTAATGTTAAAGGATAGTGAGAGGTAGTTTCATCTGTGTCATTAATGTTAAAGAATAACATTACTTTATAGTAAGATACATGGTAACAAAGCATGTATTGACAGACATAAATTCATTATATTACAGAACATTTCTCGAGATAATGGTCTAAACCCAAACTTACGGTAATTAAGGCATGGGTCACCCTCATCAGAACCATCAGTACAGTCGGCATAACCATCACATCTACTATACCTCCAGATGCATTGCATCTGATTTGCACACTTGATATGTTCATACGGACAGGCTAAAATGGGGTATATTATTAAGATGTTTATATTATATGAATCAACAATCAAAACCATCGCTGCCAATATTCGTGAGGTGGAAGAACACTCTCATTGGAACGGCATTGGCTGAAACCATTATACTTTAGCGTTAGAAATTAATTGGAAATCAAAGTCAAGCTGTGGGACTGAACGTTCAGAGAATCATCTGCCTTGATAAAATGCTGCCCTCTCTGCTGTAGGGAATCTACAAATTAGTACAGTTGCCTGTCAAACATTCATGGTCCAAAAATTTCAAGAGCAAGCACTGTATCCAATTCTAAAATGTATTGTAATTATCTTGTGCAACAAGGCTATACTTCCACTTCCCATTATCGTTTGAGAGAACTACTCCAACTAACCTACATTAGCAATAAAGCTAATCTAATGTAGCAGAGTGCGATTTTCGCACTGTACAAAATCCACGTTTGATATTCGTTTAATATAATATTACTAATAGGTACTGTTTAATCCCTGAATGAAACAACGGCATTTAAGCAGGTACTGCCGCCAAATCTTTAGTTGGTCGTAGTGATGTGTATAGTAAACTTTCAAACAGGTATAATTTTATTTTATTGTGTGTTAAATGGTTTTATTGACTATTTGGAACTTTATTTATATATGTGATATGCATGTGATAATAAGTTATAATTTAATATATACGGCGTATTTAACGTGTTTAATGTATATATTTTTAATGTATAGATTTGTTTATGTAACATATAATTTTATTTAATAAAGTTGGTCGTAGTGAATTGTATAGTAAACTCTCGTTGCTTTCAAACAGTTTGGACGGTAAAACGCTACACAGCTCTACAACAACCAGGCAGAACAACTGCTCGGTTTCAAATAATACATCAGACTCATTTTGGCACTGTATCTATGACATATCCATAATGTACTATTTGTACTATTTGTTTTTGCTGCACTTCTCACAACCAATTTATTTGATATATATTTGTTATATAGGAGCAGGGAACTCTGTATTAAGTTGTTGACAGTGTTAATAGTTCTGTTCTCTTAATATCTATACAATTGCAGAGTATAAATTCTCCTGTGATGTGTTAATACCTATTGGATTAATATTGTAATGCATATACTTCAATATACTATAGAGTATATGTAATTATTTGATTGTTTAGTAAGTGACTAGCTTACACCTGTGTGGTCAAAGAGAAATGCTGAGAATCATATTGAATCACTCTAGTTACATAATTGTATAAATAGATCCCAACTCAATCATTCGTGACAACTATTGACTTGGCATGTAAAATGAAAATCTAAAGGAGGAAATGTTAGTGTCCATGTAAGTAGGAACACAATGGCCTCCATTGTCATAGAAAAATACATATTTGGTGAGCGTATAAATATGTTTTTACAGAATTTTATTTTGTAGCACCCTTGTCCTGACAACACTTGCCCACATCCTGACAGCAACACCATCCATCCTGAAAGCATTCTAACAGCATCCCCATGGACACAGCATCCAAGATCAAGCCAAGGCGTCATTCATTGAAAGGCAGTTTTTTAACTATGTAAACATGGCAGGGTGAAAAACCCCTGTATTTAGACATTGCAAATCAAAGGCATTGTGATTTCCCCCTAACATTGAGTATAAGTATTCTTATTTAGAGAGTACAAACTACAAACACATAAATAATGTAATCACACTAAATACACAGCAATCGTAAGGATAAAGTATTATTCATTGGCAGCGGTTTTCAGAACCATATAGCAACAGTCGATGATGAAAACAAAGTCAAGACACCAACACCCAGAGAAACACCAGGCTTAACTCCGATTTAAAGCTCGTATGAGTATATCTCATCCGAAGTCAATCATTGAATACTGAAAATGCACTTGGCATCTAATATGCAAAAGCTATGGGATGAAAAATTTGTGTCTATGGTAATGGGAACATAATTCTCTCCGTAGCACAGATATTCTCACACACTTCAGTAGAACATCCCTTTTAAGACTGCCCAAGGACTGGCGTCAAGTGGTTTAATATAGGGGTGGTTTCTTAAGGGACGTTTGCGATGATCTTCTTTATGAAGCCTTGGGACTGTTAAAAATCATCTTATAATAGAGGTGGCATAGTCATAGAGGTGGTCTTAATGGAAGGTTCTAATGTACAGAGAGCCCAATTGGCAAAGTGGCGGTAATCCCTTGTATTTGAACCCATGTGACGCCTTTGGCGTCTTTATGACATCACACTACTCCACATGACCTGTCATGGCTGCTGCTGTCTGCTATTTTTGTAATAAAACCGCTAATTAACAACAATCAAGGCTATTCTGACAATGAAAAACATATTCGTGCAAAACTACACAGTACCATGAACGATCTCCTGTAGTCAGATGGCGTCCAGTCAGTCAGATTAAAGAGGAGATATCCGAACAAAGTCCAAACAATAGCGTATTAATATATATAGGATGATGTATGAAAACACAAAAACACATGCAATTTAGTGTTCGTGTCGTTGGTATCATGTACTAAATCAATTTATTTGATTTTAGTCGTTAATTGCAGTTTGACAATACCAATATTTGTCAACATTGAAATAACCATCACCATCGTTGTATGAGTAGATTCATTTGTGTCACAGAATGGTAAAGAATGGCAGTTCTATATAGTTCTAAAGCGATAACAGCATCGTGTATTAATTAACAGATATGAATTCATCATATTACAGAACATTTCTCATGGTAACTGTCTGCACCCACACTTACTGTAATTCTGGCAGCTCTCAGCCTCATCAGAATGATCAGCACATTGAACAACACCATCACATCTTTCTTCGTCATAGATGCACTCTCCATTTCCACACGTCCATTGAAAACTACTGTCACAGGCTGAAACACCAAAATTGAAGAAAATAATTACAATTGTTTTACTAATGTACCACTAAGCTAATCAAACTAATTGCCAAAGTGTTTTTATGGATATTTGTGGGTTTGGAGGAGTGTCACCATTGAAATAACATTGTTTGCAAATATGTTCACATCACAATTTTATTTAATAATTAAAAAAGCGTGATTGTATTGCGGCCAAGCAGAACCGTATTGCCCTCTCGCAGCCTATTGCACCTTTTGCCCTCTTGCTATCTCACCCACACACTATCTCGCTGTATCACTATCTCACCCTCTTCATATCAATGGAAGCTTGTCAAAAAGTTACCAAAATCTGAACAAAATATAATTAGTGTTGAGACCACTGTATGTTGAATGCATCTCTGCTTTGTGGCGGTTGGAGGCCCTCGAGACCATAGCAGCATTACCAGAGCACATCAATATGAAAGCAACAATACCATAACACTTAAAGGGAACTGTGGCAACCTGATCCTCATAATCTAAATGCTCCCACGGGTATTGATTCACCTGCCTAACTGCATGTACATTAGTTTGCAATAAAGCGCACTACATTAACCAAATGCGAAATTATCTATATGCCCAATATGTTGTTCATGAGCAGTTCCTAGAAGTAATTGCCATTACACACGCAATCAAGTGCAGTTGACCACAGTTTGATGTCGGCTAGCGTTACAACTGCAAATTGTGGTTCACGTATTCGCGATTGATATTGTATTTTATGTGAAAAACACTCACCTGAATAAACCTGCACAAAAGTCGTCGCTACAGCCAACATTCCCAATAGTATCACTGGCAATTTCGTCATGTTGGAGTTCGCTGATGTGGTCCGAATGTGTGAGCGCTGCGTCACTGAGTATATATAACAAGTCGCAGATGCCATTGGCAGATTTATAGCATCGACTTATGCATACTCATACTATGATAATAACAGGAAAACATTTAATTTCATTACTTAAAAAACATATTGATTTAGAGATATTTCAGTTTTTAGAATCATTTCAGCATCTGTGGATGACCTAGATCGCAGTTATATGCGCAAACGCCGCATTATAACGTGCGCGTCTAGTATGATTCATTATATTGTAATGTACATTTTAGTTTATGTTTCATTATAGGTCAAAGTTGATATGAGTCACACATGCATCATGCCCACAGTAGTTATTGTTTTAATAATTTCCAGGTGCCATTGATAGATTTTATAGCTTTGACCTGTGCATAATTTGCATGTATATATTATTATGTTATCAGCTCATTATGACGTATGAATCAATACAGTGAACTGTACATTTCAAGTTATGTTTCAATATAGGTCAAAATTGATGCATCACACATATTGTAGATAAAACTTCAAGCTGTAATTGCCTCATGGGTCGGAGGTCATATTGACACATGGCACAATGAGATATATCGACAACAACAACAGCAGCAACACCAACAACAAATGTGTATTTTTATGCAAACATTTCAACAACAATTCTAAAAACCTATGCATGAAACATCGATGAGAGCCAAAGGTCCAGTCCATTATTGCAGTAAATAAGCTCCAAAACACTCTATATGTCTATGATTTACCACGCAACGCAGCAAATGTGAACGCTACATACATGTATATTAGTTCTAGTTGTTTATAAAATGGCAAAATTCATGTAGTAAGTTGATTTCACTGTTTTATTGTTTTGTGCATTGTATGTGATCTTTCCAAATATTGTTAAAAATATAAAATCGGTGGGAAAAGGAGTCTGCAGAATATGGTCATAATCTAAATATTCACTTTCTGAGGTGTTGGAATAAAGGAAATGCAATCAAAACTATGATAATAACTTTGCGTACATGTTTTCATGTTTTCAGACTAATAAAAAAGGGTCCGGTCAGGAAAAAAGAGGGATTCCAGGAAAAGAAGGACGCTTCAAATTGGTAGCGGAAAAAAGAGAGCATCTTTAGCGGGAAACTTACACATATTTATCCTTGTAAAATGGGAATGTCTAACTTAAATACAAAGTATAAAGATTTTGAAAATATAAAGATTTTGCATACACAACCCTACGAAAGACCCGCGGGAACATCACACTTCACACTTCACACTTGCTTTTCGTCAATGAATTACCTATGAACAAAAGCCCTAAGGGACGCTTCATAGTTCATAGTTCACACTTCACAGTGCATAGTTCATAGGTCATAGTTCGCACTTCACATTTCACACTTGACAGTTCATATTTCACAGTTCATACTTCATACTTCACATGTCACACTTCACAGTTTATACCTGACACTGTGCAAACTGTTTCAATGGATAAATCCTGATATGAAAATTTTCAGTGGGTACGGAAATTTTACGGTGTGTGGATTTTCTTTAACCCACAGTGGAAGTGGAATAGCAAAAACTCGACCGACCCCCCCCCCACACACACACACACCACCCCCTCGTCTAATAAGTGGAACACTTCCATTTTTGCGAAGCGTGACAAAATGTACATCGCCCCTACACGTCCTACCTGAAAACTGCACCTTTAACACATTAGATGGCATAATTTAGGCTCAAATTATTATAGAAATGGTGGAAAGTTAAGAAAAAACAATGAGGAGGGTAATTAGTGGAATCTTGTCCAGATTAGCGGACCCAACCAAAATGCCTATTTTAAGCCATGTTAGACGTTCTTGTTTTTTGCACGTGAGGCCTATGACATAAAGCCCCCTTAACATTTTTGAAAAGTCTGGCTACCCCCCTGCGAGCAGTTAGCGACCACTTGGCGATCAAGTTCGCATACGTTGCAGAGCAAATCGCATAACTCGTATGTGCAGTCCATTCAAAGTTCAGTTTCAGGTCGCAGACTGGCGCATCCATTGATTTTTAAAACATTACATCGCACGGATGTTGTACAGCGCTCTATCTACTCGCATGAATTTGTGCGAGTGGCGCACAACGTTTTAAGGTCTCAAGGTGACTTGCCGCCATCATGGGAGCATTGCTCAACCATCTTACGTCCTTGTGCGTCTGTTGTATGACACAAACCTCATGCACCTGATTTTTGGGACAGTGCCGACGGGCTTGATAATATGCTTTAAAAGCATGTTCCTTGTGATCATTTCTGCGACCACCTCTTGAACACACTAGATCGTACAACATTTTGGTCGCATGTATTTGCGATCAATTGTGAATGGGGCTTTAACTCATCAGCTCCTAGTGATGAAGTTGTTTTTCCACTCCGAAAAAGTGTAAATGATATTTAAGTTCATATAAATATAATGTGAAATCATATGAAAGTAACCATGATTTATTTATTAAGCAAAAGGGGTGTTCGGGGGGCTTACCCCCTCCCACCCCCACCCCCCACCCCGATAAAAAAACACTCAAAATTGTCACACATGTTTAGCTGTTTGTCCACATAAAGAACCGGCCTTGTGGAAACCACAGTTTAATTGGCAGAGTGCCCAAAATCGAATCATTTTGGTGTCGCTTAATCTGCTTATATACAGTTGCAATGAACAGTTCTGCCATTTTCTACCACGGAGTAAGTTTTCAGAACGTCCAGCTCTGAATCCAATAGGGAACTGAACCCACAACCTTCCAGTCACGAGTCAACCTTCCTATCCATTTGGCCACGGAGGCACACAAATAAATACAATATATACAACACCAACAACAAAAAAGCAAATTTGTTAGGTTATTGCACTATGAAGTGGAAGGACGTAAATGAGCTCTCTGCATAAACCATACAATTTGGATGGCGAGTATCAAAACATTTACGTGTTTATGTTACAAATGATGGAGTGTTTGGCCTATGAGTAGGGTGAGGGTTAGAGTTAGAGGTTAGGGATAGAGGTTAGGGTTAGAGGTTAGGGTTAGGTTTAGGTTTAGAGGTTACGGTTTAGGTTAGATGTTAGAAGTTAGGGTTAGAGGTTAGCGTTATAGGTTAGAGATTAGGGTTTAGGGTTAGGTTGGACACCCACCGGTGCTGTTGGCCATGGTTGCGTTGCACTGCTGCTGCTTGAAGAAGGACTCCTCTTTGTGTTTACTATTTAATCAAAGATGATTTACATTTCCTGAAATAATACATACATAATAGTTACATGTTAAACTATCGTAATACTAACTACATACAATCTGTTGATAAATAGAAATAAAGTCAAAAGGATAAAATACTTACAAACATATAAGAATGGAGACATGATTGTAAATGTGTGACATAAATCCAAATGACCATTAATGCAATTCAACAGTTTATACAGTACCTAATTAATCTCCATAACAATCTCATGCTTGCATAATTGCATCTACTGGTCTATACTCTGTAAAGTATTCTGTAATAGTTTCCATATATATTACAATAATAACCCATATCACTACATCCCCCAGTTCCCCCCCCCCCTGAAAAGCTCATCTTAGAGAAAGCTTTGCGGACTCAATGTCAAATCCATTTTTCCTGATTCGGGCTCGTACTTTTCGGGGGTCGATGTTCACGACGTGGGCGATTATGTGGTGGTTCTGTCACATGTAGGTTAAGCTCTGACGAGGGTAATCCTGACCCAGCTTGGGGTTGTAGCCTGTCTGATTGGGAACTGAACGGTGTGTTGCAGGCTCATGATCATCCAACGACATGGCTACTATCTTCTTGCTGCGGTGAGGTTGGACTGGCGGTAGCCTCATATTGGCGTTGCGCTATAAAACACAATTCATTGGGGTGTCATTAGAACCAGTATTGAACATGCCTGAGCTAGGTTCCATGGGATTACCCTCAACAGCTGTCTGGTAGGTTGCAACAGGATAACAGATTGCTTGTGATATGGATTGTCGAACTCAATTACGCCTACTTGCAGAACCGGGTCTTCACTTAGTGATTGTATTGCTGGAGGGGCAGTAGCAGTGTTTTGTTGCCTATCCTTGCGTCAACGATCTCTGTAACAGCGGAGGCAGACTTTATGTTTTTTTATTAAAAAGCCTCTAGTCCCCTTTTTGTGAAGAGGCTGAATAGGCTTTTTACAGTCCGGGCATGTCGCTTGCTCAGACGTTGTGGGTGGGTCAGGTTCTTGGTGGTTTCCCTGATGCTTCTTGAATGAGGAGACACTCTCGCTGATGGGAGGGCATTACGGGCCATTTCTTTTTTCTCCACTAGTGCAATGACATCATTCACTGTTTTTACCAGAATGTTGATAACTCCGAGCACTTCACGTCGAATATCTGAGTCATATATTCCATGCAGGAGGACGTCTCGAATCATGTGGTTGATATAATCCACTTCTTTCAAACATTCACATTTTGCAGAGAATGAGCATGTTTCTGCCTTGCCACGCACACGTGCCGCAAACATACGGAATGGCTCATCGCGTTCTTGGCAGAGTTGAAAAAGTTCAGTTCGAGACACACCAGTTGTCACTGGGATCACCGCAAAGTGACTTCATTGCAGTGATGAGGTCTGCCTGGCTACTTAAAGCCACTTGAGGATTTGCTCTAAGTAGGCTGTTGCTGAGATCCTCTCCTGCACATTGGAAGAGCCGTGATGGTGCTGAATGCTCATCTATGCCTGACCCATTTCTAAATATCTCCCATCGTTTTTCGAATACGTTCCATTCCTCTATCGATACACCGAGATTCACTGTGGGCCTCTCCAGTCTAGGGCCACGGGCAATAGGCACGGACACAGACGTGTTCTGGTGGGCCAGGCCGTGGTTCGTGAGGAGGGCAATGGCGAGAGCCTCGGTTACATCATCGGTTTTGAAGTCAGTTTGGTAGGGTGCACTCGATGACTACCATTTTGAAATGTAAATCATGAAGAAAGACTCCTCTTTGCGTTTATTATTTAATCAAAGATGATTTACATTTCCTGAAATAATACATAATAGTTATTAATACCATGTTAAACTATTGTAATACTAACTACATACAATCTGTTGATAAATAGAAATAAAGTCAAAAGGATAAAATACTTACACACATATAAGATTGGAGACATGATTGTAAATGTGTGACATAAATCCAAATGACCATTAATGCAATTCAACAGTATATACAGTATACCTGATTAATCTCCATAATAACCTCATGCTTTCATAATTGCATCTACTGGTCTATACTCTGTAAACTAGTCTGTAATAGTTTCCATATATATTACAATAATAACCCATATCACTACACTGCTGTAGCGCCTCATACTGCGCCACGATGATGAGGTGCTTGGTCGGCGTGCGGCTGCAGCGTCCACACCGCTGCCCGCCAGCACAACAACACTCGCAATGAACACTTATGCCTTTTCTAGCGATTCTACATCTACACCATGCCATTGGCAATATCCTTGTCACACTACATCTTTCTCAACTCCCCGGGAGCATACAGCACATTGCAACTATAGTGCATAGGTGCTTATTACTCATATTATTGTTTGCTTGCCTGATCTGTTACAAGATTAGGTACACGGAGCAGTGTGCAACCTGTTAGATATAGGTGTACAGAAGCCCATCTCCTGAAGCTCCCAGCACATCTACCACAACCTACAACACTGCACCGCAAATACAGCAAATGCACTTGTTTACAGTCGCAAAAGTAACTAGAACAAAAAGTGGTCAGAGGGCACAGCATGATTAGAACAACGTTGACTTATGGGTAATAAAGATGTTTGCTAAACATGTTTTGGAAATGATGATTAAAAAAAGTACACAATAACAATGTACTGGCTATGTAATCAGCCATAACTAATATGCCATTGTATAAGATTCGCTTCGTCATGCTATAATGTTGATCACTGTAGCAGCAAATGGCGAACACCATTAAGTACACTTTTGCAGTGGATAGAATAGAGATCTGTAACTGTGCATTATGGCAGATAATGCATAATTTCAAATATGGACCATGATGGCCTTGTGGAAACCACAGTTTAATTGGCAGAGTGCCCAAAATCGAATCATTTTGGTGTCGCTTAATCTGCTTATATACAGTTGCAATGAACAGTTCTGCCATTTTCTACCACGGAGTAAGTTTTCAGAACGTCCAGCTCTGAATCCAATAGGGAACTGAACCCACAACCTTCCAGTCACGAGTCAACCTTCCTATCCATTTGGCCACGGAGGCACAAACATACAATATATACAACACCAACAACAAAGAAGCAAATTTTATAAGGTTATTGCACTATTCAACATAACACAATCATATGAAACCCCCGCGGGGACATCACACTTCAGTGGTTAGGGCATACGGCATCTCAGCGTGATTTGCCTGTGTCATACGTTCAGCCATGGCAGACTGGGTGTCGCCAATCTCCACATAGTTCGTTGCCTCCATCGAGTATAATACTAGATGGTGGCGACATCAATCGAGAGGTTCGGAAGCCTCGTTAAAAGGCATTCCCCGTGTAGAGGAGAGCCACCCCTCTGCAGGATAAAGAACTCACCTAGTTTGAAAACAATAGCCAGTGTGATCCTCTTACACCAGAGGCTCAGTCGGCTACCTAACCTGCCTCTATAGGTCCATGTACAAACACCACGTGGCCTATCATCATCAGCAAGTTGATGGAAAGCATACATACAAACAACTAAACAGGGACGTGAAGTTCACCAGGATGTGATCTGTAGTTACCTGTGACACATGTGAAGTTGACGTCCCGGTAGTCGCTGTATCCACCACACTGCGCCATCCAGATCTGCTGCACGGGCCGCGAGCACTGGGCCGTGCCCTGGCACTCCTACAGCGAGTATTATGCTAGCACATGGGAGCTCAGCACCCAACCACGGGTTAGGACATGCTATTAAGATATCCTTGAAATCATATGGATATACGATGCTAAGAATACATGTATAATGCGTGCAGTTCCTCGGCTACAAACAGTCACAGTCATGATATATTTGAGGTGTGGATAAAAACACACTTCCTTAAACAAATAAGCACATCAACTGATGGGGTTGCAAACACCAGTGACCTTGTACATTTTGATTTTCCCAATATCTATCTTTGCACGCAGTGCCCCGCGCTGGCCTGTTATAGCTACAGTGGCACGCAAGTATTCCCATGTGAAAAATATTCATTACAACTAAAATCACGGCCTGCTGAGAATGTACAGTAGAACCTCTCTACTAAGACCACCTTTGGCACCATTGCTGCGTGGTCTCAATAGAGAGGTGGTCTCTATGAAGAGGCTTATTCTGGTAGATATGTGAAGGTTTGGGACCGTAAAAGTGGTCTTACTATAGAGGTGGTCTCATTATAGATGTGGTCTTAATTGGCAGGTGTGCTGTAGTGTCCTCGGGACGTTACCTGCCAGCTGTACATGGCCGCCAGCTTCTGATCCTCGTAGCAGTCCCCGGGCTGCCGGCCACACGCTGCGTCTCTCACCCTGCCGCCACAACAGCCATAAATATGCTGTTTACTACTTTAAACCAAAGGATATATACAAGAAATAAACCTTGTAAGCTTTCACCCATACCCTTGATTACCTCAGACTGTCAATATTACAAACATTTAAGACCAAACAATACTACAGGATTAACAAGCTGTTGTTTGTCCCCGCCCCCAGTCTGCTGGTTGAATGCGGAAAGAGCATCCAATTAGCCACGTATATTCTTCAGACTTGTATGTTTGTAATATTGGCACTTGGAGGAAGCCCATGATATGGGTGGAAGCTTACGCGGCTTTTTCTTGCATAGATCCTTTGGTTTGAAGTAATACACTGTATATTTTGTACATAAACCAGGATAGATAAATTGTCACGATAATACCAACATTCATACCACAACAACATTTCAGTAAGGATTGAACCCTGAACATCGTTTCTGTATCCGTCTTTTGTAAGTCTGTGTCCAACTTCAACATGTACACAACAACAGGTTCGACGCTCACATGTTGATTGGTTTCTAGCAAAAGAGCGCATGTAAACAAAGAGGTAATGAGCGAGTATGGCAGACGGGGCTGTTATAAATTTTGAATAATCGCTCCAGTTTAATGTATTAGACAATTTCACTTAATATAATGTCACCATTGATTACATGTATATCGAGTGGCTCTGCCGGGACTTGAACTCACTTTGGAGTCCAAGGGATGATAATATCATTCTGGTCTGGTCTGTGTGCGTGCACGTGTGTTTGCATGTGTGTGCCTGTGTATTTATGACTGTATGTGTATTTGTATGTTTTTAAATTTGTATTTTAAAATCCTGATTAAAAATTTCATAAAGGTGAACGTAACAATTCACAAAATAAAAGTATTGGATACATTGTATTCAGCAAGAGCATGCGATTTTGTTTATCATACATTGTTTTTAAACAACAACTATATGATTATTAGACTGTTACATGATGAAGAGATGCACATATGTAAAAAACAAAACATGAGGCCACACACAGTTACTGCATCAATCGATTCATACACATGCTACTACTGCAAGTGGGAAAATTTTTATTTTAGCAATTTGTAAACTGACATAATTTAAGTAGATCATTGTAAAATAGATTTATAATACATTTAGATGAAAAACTGTATATATATTTTTCCCACGTTTGATTGTGAATTCAATTCTACTCTCACTGTTTTTTTGCCAAAAGTCCTACCACTGTATGGACATAGTTGAAGAGAAATCTTCCATTTTACTACATTTTTATATCAAGGGCCCCAAATGGGACTCGAACTCACGACCCCAAGGTTGTGAGACACGAATGATACCATCATCCCAAGTGGCGGTCTGTTAAATGGTTACACGGACGAACCATTTTTTCTGTAACCCCAGCCTAAATACTTGATCAGTTATCATCTCAACCCAGAGGTCGTGGGTTCGAATCTCACCTGGCTTGAGATGATGGTATCATTCTGGTCTTGGGGGTCGTGAGTTCGAGTCCTGTCAGAGCCACTTTGATATAGTAAAATGGAAGATGTCTCTTCACTTATGTCAATACAATGAAGGTAGGAGATTGCTTTGGAATAACAGTGAGTAAAATTGAACACATTTAGAGCTTTGGAGTCATTTAGACATTTTAGCATGTTTC
>CM032666.1:1662914-1675517 GCA_019095985.1 Streblospio benedicti
ATGTATTTGTTTTAATGTGACGTGAAGGTATAATGCCATTAATTGTAATTGTGATGTTACTTTTGTATTTCATTTTTATCTTTTATTGTATTCCATGAACAATTCTTTGCCCTAAATGTATGTCGCCCGGTTTCGTTTTATTTCAATCTATTCATTGTAATGGGAAAAATAAAAAATAAAAAAATGACATGAAATCTTAATGACAATGTTCATATCATGCTAAAATTCCCAACGTTATAAGCATGTCAATCAACGCGTAGTATTAAACAACGATAATTTAATTCAGAGGCGGGGTTCTCATTAACTTTAAACATTACCTAGAAACAGATTTGTCTGGCTTGTTTAGTTACGCTTTTCAAATGTTTCATACCATTTAAACAAAGAGAATTTAATTCAGTGGTGGTGGTGGGGGGGGGGTCAAAATTTAAATTTACCTTGTAGTGATATGGGTTATTATTGTAATATATATTATGTAATATATATTATGTATTATTTCAGGAAATGTAAATCATCTTTGAATAAATAGTAAATACAAAGAGGAGTCTTTCTTCATGATTTACATTTCAAAATGGTCGTCATCAAGTGACTTCAAAACCGATGATGTATCCGAGGCTCTCGCCATTGCCCTCCTCACGAACCACGGCCTGGCCCACCAGAACACGTCTGTGTCCGCGCCTACTGCCCGTGGCCCTAGACTGGAGAGGCCCACAGTGAATCTCGGTGTATCGATAGAGGAATGGAACGTATTCGAAAAACGATGGGAGATATTTAGAAATGGGTCAGGCATAGATGAGCATTCAGCACCATCACAGCTGTTCCAATGTGCAGGAGAGGATCTCAGCAACAGCCTACTTAGAGCAAATCCTCAAGTGGCCTCAAGTAGCCAGGGAGACCTCATTACTGCAATGAAGTCACTTGCGGTAATCCCAGTGGCAACTGGTGTGTCTCGAACTGAACTTTTTCAACTCTGCCAAGAACGCGATGAGCCATTCCGTACGTTTGCGGCACGTGTGCGTGGCAAGGCAGAAACATGCTCATTCTCTGCAAAATGTGAATGTTTGAAAGAAGTGGATTATACCGACCACATGATTCGTGACGTCCTCCTGCATGGAATATATGACTCAGATATTCGACGTGAAGTGCTCGGAGTTATCAACATTCTGGAAGAAACAGTGAATGATGTCATTGCACTGGTGGAGAATAAAGAAATGGCCCGTAATGCCCTCCCATCAGCGAGAGTGTCGTCAATTTCCTCATTCAAGAAGCATCAGGGAAACCACCAAGAACCTGACCCACCCAGAACGTCTGAGCAAGCGACATGCCCGGACTGTAAAAGCCTATTCAGCATCTTCACAAAGGGGACTAGAGGCTTTAATAAAAGAAACATAAAGTCTGCCTCCGCTGTTAGAGATCGTCGACGCAAGGATAGGCAACAAAACATTGCTACTGCCCCTCCAGCCATACAATCACTAAATGAAGACCCGGTTCTGCACGTAGGCGTAATTAAGTTCGATAATCCATACCACAATGATCAGCACAACAGCAGCTCTTGGATGGTCAATACAATACGATCCGCACCTGCGATAGTAGGCCATCAGGTGTTCACAAAGGGGGAATGGAGAAGAGAGTGTCAGAGAGCCCACCCAAAGGTACCCATCAAGATTGCCATGGACACAGAAGGGCAAGCTAAGTACGGCGGTACATCACACTATCACCATATCCAAGCAGACGTCTCAGCTGTAGCAGACACTGGTGCACAATCTGATGTTTGGTCGCTCTCAGATTTCCTGGCATGTGGATTCTCACAGAAGGACTTAATTCCTGTCAGCATTGGCTTATCAGCAGCAAACCGGTCACCGATCAAGATTGAAGGTGCTTTCTTTGCTAAACTATCGAATGGTGACAAGGAATCCTGCCACTCTATGGTGTATGTGAGTAGCTCTGTGCAGGGAATGTACCTATCATATGACTCCCTCCTCAACCTTGGTATTCTGTCAGCCATATACTCATCATCAATAGCGCCAGTTAGTGAGACAGCAGATGGCACAGAAACGTGTGATCATGACCCAAAATCCGCCATTACTGGAAAGCGCTTCATAAACAATGGATGCATCGCATCAAATGTATTGGATGATGGTTCTTGTTCATGCCCCCAGCGCGCAGTGACACCAACACGGCCATCTCAGCTGCCATTCCCATGTATACCTGCGAACAATGGAAAAATGAAAAAATGGCTGCTCGACAGATATGCTGCATCAACATTTAACACGTGTCCTCATCGCGCACTCCCTAGCATGGAAGGACCTCCAATAGAGATCCACATTGACCCCTCAGCTCCACCTAAGGTATGCCATACTCCTGCCCCAGTCCCACTCCATTGGCAACAACGAGTACATAACGATCTCCTACGTGATGAGGCTCTAGGTGTTATCGAGCGAGTGCCATATGGTGAACCCACGACATGGTGCCACAGAATGGTAATCACAAGGAAACATGATGGCTCACCTCGCCGCACAGTTGATCTCTCACCCCTTAATAAGTATTGTCAACGAGAGACATTCTCAATGGAGTCGCCCTTCCATCTTGCTCGTCGCATTCCCAGGAACACTTGGAAAACCGTCACCGATGCCTGGAATGGGTATCACAGTGTGCCACTGCGAACATCAGACCGCCACCTTACAACGTTCATAACACCATTCGGCAGGTGGAGGTACATAAGGGCACCTCAAGGCTTCCTATCGTCAGGTGATGGATATAACAGACGCTTTGACGCCATACTGTCATCGTTTGAACGAAAGGAGCGATGCGTCGATGACACTATTCACTATGATGCCGAGTTAGAGGATCATTGGTGGAGAACTATTGACTTGCTGACACGTGTTGGTCAGGCTGGTGTAGTGATGAACCCCGACAAGTTCCAGTTCGCAGAGAGAAGTGTTGATTTCGCAGGATTCAGGGTGTCCGATTCATCTATTGAACCACTACCTAAATACCTGGATGCCATAAGAGACTTCCCGTCCCCAAAATCCACAACCGACATCAGGAGCTGGTTCGGCCTGGTGAACCAGGTGGCAAACTATGCTCAGCTGCGGGACTCCATGGCCAGATTCAAACCCTTCTTGAGCCCCCGTTGCAAGTTCAGCTGGTCCAACGAGCTTGAAGAAGCCTTCCAGCTATCTAAGAAGGCCATTGTGCTCTCCATTCGTGAAGGGGTTGAGATTTTTGACCCACACAAGCTCACCTGCCTTCGCCCAGATTGGTCACAACGTGGTATTGGCTACTTCCTGCTTCAGCAACACTGCAACTGCCAAGCCCGCATCCCTGACTGCTGCACTGGAGGCTGGAGGATCACTCTGGCTGGTTCACGATTTCTTGCATCAGCTGAACAACGGTACGCACCAATTGAAGGAGAAGCGTTAGCTGTCGCTTGGGGACTAGAGCAAACACGTTACTTCACCCAGGGCTGTGAAAATCTCATTGTTGTCACTGACCACAAACCTCTGGTTAAGATTCTTGGTGACAGGACATTAGATGAAATCTCGAACACACGTCTGTTCCGGCTGAAACAGCGCACACTCCCATGGCATTTTGAGATCAAACATCTTCCCGGCAAGTCCAACCATGCAGCTGATGCGACATCACGCAACCCATCACCATCAAGTGAGGGAGACAGTGACAGACCAGATTCACCTACCAACCACGACCTGACAGAATGTGCTCTCATGGCTGCTATACGCACTGACACGAATGATATAACAACATTGTCATGGTCCAAAATTGCAAAAGAGACCGCTTTAGATCCAGCCCTCAGCTGTTTGGTAAATGCGATCACAAATGGTAACCTACATCTTGCCCGCTTGGAACCCTGTCTTGAAACTCTGTGGCCTGTGTGTGATTCCATATACCTGCAAGAAGGCGTGCTAATGTATCAAGACAGAGTTATTATTCCACCGTCACTGAGATATCAAGTCCTGCAACACCCTTCATGCAGCCCATCAAGGGACATCAGCAATGGAACAGCGAGCACGGGCTATAGCCTATTGGCCAGGGATGTCCAAGGACATTCGCAACACCAGAGACTCGTGTGCCGACTGTATCAGGAATGCACCATCACAGGCAGCAACACCACCCACACCATCCTCACCTCCCACTACACCATTTGAAGCTGTGTTTGCAGACTTCTTCTCTCATGCTGGTCAGCACTACCTGGTAGTGGGTGACAGGCTCTCTGGATGGACGGAAGTGTTTAGCTCTCCGGCTGGCACGACTCTCGCAGGTGCTGCAGGATTAATTAGGCACCTATGATGCCTATTTGCCACTTTTGGAGTTCCGGAAGAGCTATCCAGTGATGGGGGCCCTGAATTCTCTGCAGGCAGTACGGAAGCCTTCCTCAAACTGTGGGGCGTGAACCATAGAATCTCTTCTGCTTACTTCCCGCAGTCAAATGGCAGGGCCGAGGTAGCAGTTAAAACAGTGAAACGCCTTCTGATGTCAAACACGGGCCCCACTGGCAGTCTCAACCACGACCGATTCGTACGAGCATTACTGCAACTGCGCAACACGCCAGATCCCGACTGCAAACTCTCCCCTGCACAAATTATATTTGGCCGGCCTCTGCGGGACAGTCTGTCATTTGTGAATTGTCTCGAGAAATATTCTAATCCATACATTCACCCAACCTGGCGTCAAGCATGGGAAGCAAAAGAAGAAGCCCTACGATCTAGAATTATCCGCACAACCGAATCGTTGCAGGCTCACACGCGCCCCCTACGTCCCCTTGCCTTGGGTGATAAAGTTTTCATACAAAACCAGCAAGGAAACCACCCTACCAAATGGGATCGATCAGGAACTGTAGTTGAATTGTTAGGTAATGATCAGTATAGGATAAAAGTAGATGGTTCTGGACGGTTGACACTACGCAACCGCCGATTTTTGGGTTCCTTTACTGCAGTTTCACAATCAATCTGTTATCCTGTTGCAACCTACCAGACTGCAAATCCTGAGGGTAATCCCATGGAACCTAGCTCAGGCATGTTCAATACTGGTTCTAATGACACCCCAAATGAATTGCCGTCTACAGCGCCACCCCAATATGAGGCTACCGCCAGTCTAACCTCACCGCAGCAAGAAGATAGCAGCAACGTCGTGGATGATCATGAGCCTGCAACCACACCGTGCAGTTCCCAATCAGACAGGCTACAACCCCAAGCTGGGTCAGGATTACCCTCGTCAGAGCTTAATCTACATGTGGCAGAACCACATAGTCGCCCACGTCGTGAAGATCGACCCCCGAAAAAGTACGAGCCCGAATCAGGAAAATGGATTTGACATTGAGTCCGCAAAGCTTTCTCAAAGATGAGCTTTTCGGACAGGGGGGATGTAGTGATGTGGGTTATTATTGTAGTATATATGGAAACTATTAGTTACAGAATAGTTTACAGAGTATAAACCAGTAGATGCAATTATGCAAGCATGAGATTATTATGGAGATTAATTAGGTACTGTATATACTGTTGAATTGCATTAATGGTCATTTGGATTTATGTCACACATATACAATCATGTCTCCATTCTTATATGTTTGTAAGTATTTTATCCTTTTGACTTTATTTCTATTTATCAACAGATTGTATGTAGTTAGTATTACAATAGTTTAACATGGTATTAATAACTACGTCTTATGTATTATTTCAGGAAATGTAAATCATCTTTGAATAAATAGTAAACAAGAATAATGTTTTATAGTAGGCTAGTCGTTGTAATACAACGTTTCAAGGGCGTAATTAAAACAGCTAGGATGTAGTTGTTCCATTTGATACTTATTTTGCTATTAAAAGCAATTATGCGATTATATCTGTTGGTATTATTTTGGTGTCACTCAGAAAAGGGATCGACCGATAGTCGAACCATTACATTTATTACACCTGACTTCGAATTCAAGACCAATTTTCTAACCCACAGACGATAAAACCGTTTGGTCAGGAGAAGGTAAAAAGAATGCAGCACCCATCAGCTACTCATGAGTGCAATTCTGACCACGGCGGCCACGGTTAGGTCACTGCTACTACGGGCACACATGCACATTCGTCTACAAGAACGGGAGCAGCCGCAAAAAATAGCACGGTTCAAAGAATGTGGCCGTAAATTACGTTTCGGAATATCATGTGATGTTTTCAGGTTCCGTCCGACCTATGAAATGTTACAAAGCAGCCGAAAAATACACGGTCACAGCGGTGCATCTTAAAGTACATTGTATACCTTTTAGTCCAAAAGCTCAGGACTTTCTGTATGCATTTTTAGGTCCAGAGAATTACTCTTCATTTTTAGTAGAAGACCACTAGTAGTTCAAGAATATCGAGGGTTGTCATTGCAGCAGCTTGGCAAATTTTGAGAAATCCAAGATGGCCACCAATTACTCATTTTTGACCATAGCTCCATAACCGTGGCACATAGGACAATGAATTTGATGTCTAGGAATAGGTTTTAGGGGTCATAGAATCCGTTTATGGCATTAAAAATATTGTAGAAGGAATATGTTTTGATTTAGAAAAACATAAAGAGAAATTTAAGATGGCCGCCACTCCATAACCATGTCACATAGAACAAGGAATTTTATAGTCTCCATTCAAGAATTAATTTGGGGTCTCTGATGAGATTTTGGACGTCAAGTAATCTATTTAGGCTATTAAAATATTGTAGGAGAAATATGTTTTTTATCTAAAATACAAAAGCAGATTTTAACAATTATATTGATAGATTTATCTAGAAGTATTGTGTCCTTATCCTACATAAACATAATTACAATTGATAATATTCATTTACACTTGTATAACATGGACACATTTGACGTCTCATATATATGTGTACAGAAAGTCCTGAGCTGTAGGACTACGGCAAATGCACCACAAAAGGTACTGGCTGAATATTTTAAAAATTGTCATTCTTCTCCAAAGCGTCGTGCATATAGATGTATTGTAGTTTACCTCAAAATGAATGTATTATATTATGATTATTGGGATCCTTTCAATCTACTTCACTCACACAGTGTAGTGGTGAGGTGTTCGTTTCAGTATTATCAGAATCGTGTCTATTGTCCAATTGTTATGTAGGTGTAATTGCTATGCATTATAGGAATATCAGGCTCAACGAAAATAGTTGCTATTTTTCACAAGTGCAAAGACAATGTACCTCATATTGATGAAACTATTGCCATGGATTGCAATCTCAATCTATCAGGACACAAATTGCCATTCTTCATTTTGTGTGTAGTACTAAATGAATACCGAATTGAGTTTTAATATAGTCATCATTGTCAAAAGTAAATAGCAAATGCCAATAGTTGGCACTAGGAGCTTGGTCATTGTACAATAGATGCAAACATCAGAATAAACAGACACAATGTACTCCAGTCGTCTTGTGAAATCTCTGTACCTTACATTTGGAGGGAAGGTTTGTTCATTGCATAAGGCCTGCAGATTTTCACCAAAGTGCCCAAGTGTTTTTTTTTTAAACTGAAATTATCACAAAAATTTGTTATTTACCTTTTTCTAATCAAATGAAACCTAGAAATATTTTGCATGTCGATGCCTTAAGGCTGGCACGTGTTCAAAGTTTCCAAATATTTTAGCGTAAGGTGTCCTAGATTCAGTGTGTCATGGCTGACACAATGCATCCTGCAGATTGACATAACAAACGCAATATAGGCGGCACGGTTGAAGTGTGATTCCTTCAACGCAGCATACAGCATATAGGCGAGGTTGAAGTGTGATTCCTTCGTCTGGTTGGTGTAGTGGTCTGCACACCTGACTATGACATATAAGACTGGTCTGATTCATAGCCAGGAGGTCGTGAGTTCGATTCCACGATCTTCCAAATCACCTTTACAAGTAAAACTGACTTTCGTTTCAATTGGTGGAAGACAAGGACCCGGGTGCTTCGGTAGAAGCCACCGGGTAGTCGCCCTGTGAAATTGTGAAATTGTCCATTAGTCCATTGACAGTGGGGCTGGCCCCGTGTGTAAGACATTGGGGGAGGGGGCTACCGCCCGGGAATTTCGAACTCAGGTAGATGGGTAGTGTAATCTGACGGATGATGGAAAGTTAGATCTGAGAATTCTTACAGGTCCCTCGGTCACCGAAAGCTGACTATGGGAAGGCTCGCCACTGGGAGAATTCCTGATCTGATAATAGTGTTCCGTAAATTGTGTTTCGTGGCGCCCCTTGTAGGATAGAACTCCCTATCTCGCTATCTCCAAGAACCCTATGAACCATTGATGCCACTGTATGAGGCTCGGATCGATCCCGGGATACTTCCCGGATATGATCTGGTTCGAGCTAGGCTATACTGCGAGTATATGCCGTGCGAGCCATGCAGTGGTTCCAGATTCACCCCGGGATGTGAGAAGAGAGGCGGGATGTGAGAAGAGAGGCGGGATGTGAGAAGAGAGGCGCTGTCTGCCCGCGAGTCTCTACTGCCCGGATCGAATCTGGCGCTGGTATGGGGGTTGTCGATGGAGTAGGGAGTTGGGGGAGTCTGTCACAAAAGTGGCTCGGACACAATGCATCCTGCAGATTGACAAAGTGCCCAACAAACGAAGTCAGTAGAAAGCATGTCGATTAAGGCTGGCACGAAGCTAAATATAGCGTAAGGTGTCAGACAGTGTGATTGCGCAACGCAGCATACAGCATATAGGCGAAGTTGAAGTGTGATTCCTTCGTCTAGGAGGTTGGTGTAGGGTCTGCACACCTGTGACATATAAGACCGGTCTGATTCATAGCCAGGAGGTCGTGAGTTCTTCCACGCAAATCACCTTTACAAGACTATGACATATAAGACCGGTCTGATTCATAGCCTAGGAGGTCGTGAGTTTTTCTAGCATTCCACGATCTTCCAAATATTTAACTTTTTTGTGGGGAGTCACTCTGCAGTTTTTTAATGTAATCTGTCACACACCAACCACTAACGCGACGGAAAGGAACGTAAGACTTGTTCTATTACAATATGTATTGTATATTGTTTAACAATAATCAAAACATTTTTGAAAACTAATAGTCTAAACAGTGCTTGAAGTGGCCTTAAGAAGATGAGAAATGTATGTTTTCTGTATAATTACTGAAAAAATCACATAGTTTTTTTAAGAAGCAAGTACACTAGCTGCAGAACAAACTTAACAGTGACTGGGGGTAACATGCCATTGAGTTTACACTTAATCTTTTTACCCAAATAAAAAAATACAATACATGTAGCACTGTGAGCTGACTTGCAGCTCAAGGGGGTTGTATATGTCTGTATCACGTCCATTTTGAATCTGATATCATTTCGGGTGGAAGTCAGTTGAATGTTTGGGTTTTGACATTAGTCAGAAAAGCTCCCCCCCTTTCCCCTGGTCCCCACTACCCCAATACCCTCAAAACGCTGTGTCTAAAATTAATACCCCAAATGAAATCTCCAATAGACGTTTGCATACTCGGTCCGAACTTACCAGTTTCCATTTGTCAGTTTGATATATTATTGTGTCGTATTGTTTAAAGGATACTAGTGAACTTGCACAAAACCAAAACGTACCGAATTTGATACCAAAACGGCACGAAATTACAGCCAAATCGGCATTATGTGGATAGCTAAAACGGTACGGTACCGTATAGTCATTTTTGCACGTTTACTGAAGTTTGATAATGTGTTGATATCAGGCTGGTTGACATGTTTGTTGTAGTATGATATATTGTTATTGATTGTTATTGATTGTTCTAATATGATAGAATCTTGTGGAAGGTTTTAGCAATTATGCATGAGCATTCTGGAAGTTCTAGATTGTACTATTCTGATAGTATATAAGGCACCAGCCACACAATCGTTCAATCCTAGTTCAATAACAGTTCAATTATAGTTCAGTTATAGTTCAATGTTAGTTCAAGTTACGTCCAATTAGAAGTTAATCAATGTTACATGTTATATACATACATCAATAAAGGATATATTTATGCAACATATCTGGCTGTTTAATGTACTGATAGTGATTATACACGCTGTACCCACACAAACTATTTCATGGTGTCAGAAGTGGGATATTTTTCAATACAGTGATATTTCCAGTTCACTCGTCAAGAGTCATGATTCACATTAACACTGTGGTATCCTTAGTTCAGCAGGAATACATTCTCAAGTCAGCATTCACATTAACACTGTGATATTTCAAGTTTAAATGTAATACACTATCAAGTAGATTGTAGTATCAGTGACTTACATAATTGTGTTGTGTAGATTAAAAGGTCATTTTCAACAAGTGGAAGCCCTGCAATTACGCTACAGTAGTCCAATTCAAGTATAATGGCAGATAGATTCAAGCCACCCTCCATGGACTGGACAAGTTCAGGAGTTGTTCACAAAAGATTCAAGCTATTCAAGCAAAAGTGTACTTTAATCTTTGAAGGACCCTTAGAAAAGGAAGATGAAGCACAATTTTGAAAATTCTGATAACTAAGACATCAATGAATTTAGTAGTGATTCTGATCAAGATGAAGTCATACTAGCTGAGATCAATGAAACTGAAGACGAAGAAGATGATGAAGATGATGTATCACCTAATTTCCTATTATGTTACTCCTGCTGTTGACGTTACTTCAGAAATCATTATGCGCCATGGAAGGTGTACAAAAAATACAAGAACAACTATTTTGGCTGATTATACAACATAAACAATAATATTTTGCTAGAATTAACAGCACAGTGTAGAAATCATTTTTTCATCCGGACTATCTGTATTTTTTTTATCTGTTGTCATCTGACAAAGCCTAGCATCTTTGTAATTATCAATGAATGCCATAGTAATGTAATACATGTACCCTGTATAGCCCATTCTAATGTAATACTTTGTATATGATATGGCATTGAAGAAAATGTATTTCACAACATGGAAAATTTCTATTTCATTGTATTATTAGAAGCCAAATATGAATATGATTTCATATCCCAATATAATGCTAAAATCAAATACTGAAAAATTGCAGTAAATTTTTTTATTTTTGAGAACAAATTAGATGACTACCCGACCCCTTTTTCTCCAGGACAAAATAAGTGACTGCCCTCTAATTTCAGGGACAAAATATATCCCCCAACCCTTGATTTTCCTTATAGCCCCCCCCCCCCTTATAGCCCCTCCACTCATAAATTATGAACGGTCCCTAAATGTGACACGTTTCTTACTTACAATGCTTACAATAGGCATATTTATTATACATTGCTTAATGTGTTAGAGTGGGATAAGTAGAGGCATTGATTAAGCTCCCGGGTGGTCCTCCTAATAGAGGTTCTACTGTACTGGCGGCGGTCTTTTGATGTGTGACACTGCATAGGCTCCATGCATGCATGAACTGAGGCTCCTTAAAAAACACAATCTTTAACGAGTTAGAATGATTGCAGTATTAATACCATTGATAAGGGAGTTATAAGAATACGGATTTCATTATACATAGAACAAATTATTATGGCATGGAATCCATCTTAATATGACCTTTGTTATTTATATAACAGTTAAAGAAAATTCTCACATTATAATGCGGTCAAGATGTGGCTTTACTAATACGGACATAATATTAAAAAGTAACAAAAAGTGATAATGTTTTACTAATAGAATACGTGTATGTATAAGTAATATAAAACATGAGAGAATACCCACACAAAACTCGTGTCGTTTTCATCCACAATTCCGTGCCGTTTTGGACGCCCAAAATGGTAAGGAAACGGTTTTGTGCCGAGTTTGCTAGTTCACTTAACCGGAAATGACGAATTTCCATGTCATGCGTTTGCCTCAGCTATCACCTATCAGTGATAGAAATTTTTGCAAAATAGCAGATAGAACTAAAATGGAAATATAAACGTGGAAGTTGGAATATCTAGAATATGCCGGTTCAAACCAAAGAGGAAGGTGGATTGAAAAGCAGATCCAAAAATTACGATGCCTGGCTGCACCGGAGAGTTAACATGAGAGTGGATGCGCACGTACCGAGGATAAGCACACTTTAAAGTATTAGTAAATAGCAGTGAAGGGCGTATCAATATTATGGTACAAACAGTAGTTTGTAGGGTTGGAGGGTGGGATGTTAACTCTCCGGTGCAGCCAGGATCAACAAATAATCATCGTCGGACTTCAACTTACAGGTAAGTATCGTCCAACTCCTTAATTATTTGTTGATCCTGGCTACTGCACCGGAAGTTACCATGAGACTTTAAAGTTAGACCTTCAGTGCTATAAATTAAGAAAGTAATCTACTAGTGTAAAATTAGTTATTTGTATTTCTTACACTTAGATGTATTACTTAATTATTGTGATTGGTTATGTTAGAAAATACAAGAACATTTTCACTCAATAAATTTTTTCCCTTGTTTTTTACTGTGTTTTGTATTCATTGAAATTAATTTTAATTTAATCCTATAGCTAGTTTTGAAAATCATATGTGTGATATGTCTGATTATTATAGTCAACACATCTTAATTTTTCTCAATTTATTAAACAAGCCTTAACTAAATACTATAACTAGCCTTAAACATCTTCCAGAGACAGTTTTAAGACTTGTTCACATAAACATTACATACATTATACATACA
>CM032666.1:1690525-1743305 GCA_019095985.1 Streblospio benedicti
CTAAATATTCTTTTTATATCTATTATATTGATTGAAAACGTCTCTTCTTGTTAGCAGTGGATATATGTAGCAATATTTTAATTAATAATAATCACAACTGGCTTTTTTTTATACGATCCTTTTACAGCTAAATGCATTTGAAAGAAATTGGTGTATTTCAAAATTAAAGTTCTATTAAAGATACTTAAATTTTGAATTGATGCATGTACATCATGATTAAGACTATAAATATTTTGATGAAAAGGTAAACATTATTCAGCAATGTAATAATATACGCATATAAATTCTGTTTGAAGTTTAAACCGAGATGAACATAAGCCCACAGCATGTGACTTACATGTGGCGAACCCAACGCATGTAAAAGGGAACACTGAATGATACTCGATGTAAAACCTTTACGCAATGTGATGATATAATTGACCCTCTTTTCCAAAATCCTGGATCTGCCACTGATTCATTTACAACAGTCCAAACTACTTTGGACTGTCAACATATTTTCTGTGGTGGAGGTCCATGTACCCAGCATATATAGATTAATCACTAACTGATCAAAAGTGCTCAAAGGGTAGTTGATGAAAAAGATTTGATGCAAATCTTTTCCATGTAAAGTAGTTTATTAGTCACAGTTAAATATTATGTGTAGAGTATTGAAATAGATATATTGGCATGTATGTGTGTTTATACTTTGATGGCTAAATTTTAAAATATTGAAACGCAATTGAATTCAGTGTCAAGGCTTGTAAAGGTAATTTGGAGGATCGTGGAGTCAAACTCACCACCTTACAAACATGAATCAGACCGGTCATATGTGTCATAGTCGGACGTGCTAACCATTACACTAATTCCCCATGACGACAGAGACAAGTTTCTTAACCTGCCTATATGCTTCAGACACACATGTCTGACACCTTGGACTATTTATAGCCTCCCATCAGCCTCTCGCTGATTAGCCTCTATCATGCCACTGAAACCTGTTATGCCTGGGCACGTTGTTAATCTATTATGATGCATTGTGTCGGAGCCATTTTTGTGACATAGTTACTAATCTATCATGTGCTTATAGTTGGTGTTACTTCTATTTGATTTGGCAATAACACGACAAAAAGAATCTGTAATAAAAACTTAAATGATTGAGTATGTAGAATGCAAAAAGCAGTCAATATTCCCAATAGAAATATAACACCTTTCATCCCTCCTTCCTTCTGTCTACCAGCACTGTGACACACTTTCCAGCGACATTGTAACTGCCGTGTTCTCTTTACTAGAGGGCGCCGCTGTAGGCTGCAAAATGCCTTGTGGTGATAGACACAAGGAAGGAGTGGTGAAACGCGCTATATTGAAGCTTGGGATTCAGAGACATACACGTATGAGGGAAGGCAGGGAACTGTGAATATTTCTTTCGTGTGAAGGTATAAAAAAAGTCGATATCGACTTATATATTTGGGACAACATTCATTGTAATGTACATGCTATAACGTACCATGGGTTTGGAGTTCTCTACTGAACATAAAATGTTAACAGCGAATCACATTTTGCTATATATGATATTCTCCTGCAATAGAAACTGTTCTGATCACAAACTGTGTGGTTGTGATAATAACTAACCCGCCAGGTTTTACACCACATCTCTACACAGACTTCTCTACTCCACCAGCTCCCTGCTATCAGCCACATAGTAAGTGCTCTCTCTTTCTCTCTCTGTGACTTATCACCCTTTGTACAGAGAATCTGGCGACCGTCATGGTAACCAACAATAACCTTGTTCAAAGACGCGACCAGAAAATATTTATATGAGATTCGACAGCAGTGGTGGTAGACAAAGTGGGAGATTAAGTGTGCAGAGTCAGAAGCTGAGAAAAAGTGACCAGTGGACATCAGAAAGTGGAGGTGGTCACAATAGAGATGGAAAGGAGTTAATGTGTCAGGAGCTTATTGTTGTGAAAGTGCAGAGATCTCAAACAGAGCCTTGAAAAGTCGCCACATACGATTTTAAAATTGTATAAAATCACAAAAACAAATTGCCTTTTAATCTCGTTTGTCATTTTTCCATCAAATGATGTTTTTTAAGTATGTGAAGCCTCCTTTTTTGCATATTATCATTGACATGATGCCTGCTGCCTTATAAATGGTAGATAGTTGAAAACTTGAATGAGAACCTATTGGGTGTGTCCATCAAGACCATTGAGATTTGAAGCAGTCTCAATTGGGAAATGTTTTTACTTTTATTTGCCAAGGCTCACCCATTATGGATTCTAGATAGTATCAAAGTTCAATTTACATCCACCAACACCAATGGATTACAGAGGTGCACATGGTCTGTTTTTTGCCCATGTTTAAGTTGTCTCTTTGTTCAAAGGTTTAGTACCTATGAAAAATGATCTTATTACAGAGAATGGTCTTTTTCACTGAATATTCACAACAGGATGAAAACCAAAAAGAAGTTTCTTTTTAAAGGTCGGCTTCATTGGCGGTTTGAAAACAGACGGCATGTACACGCAGTCTAAATTTCCAACTTTACTGTACACAATTAAAAAGTTACAATGTCCCTCGACAAAAAGTGTGTCAATGTAACACAGTGGTCTCTAGGGAGGTTTGGACAGGCAAAAATAGTCTCATTACAGAGGTCCACGTTGGCTTTTTATGGAAGTCTATGAAGGTTTAGTACAGTGAAAGTGGGCTTAATCGAATATTGGAACATAGTGTGACTGCATGTACGGAAGCTGTCTAAATTTCCCACTTTACTGTACGTAATTCAAAATGCTCCACCAGACATGTGACGGATAGACAGAAGGAGCTAACTGGAGATTTTTGTGACAAACACTCGGCTGTTTTGTGCAAGTTTTACGTCGTCTACTTGGTTATCATGAGACGCCGCTACATGAGGTCCCCAAATAAACAGTTTCTATCTTGTTCATTTCCTGTGTCTTTTATGAATATCACTGTAGAACAAAATAAACAATGAAGAGTCAAACCTCCAACAAAAACCACCTCTGTAAACAGACCAGTCTATGATGAGCACATTTTCCACTGTCGTAAACTTCTAAAGATAGACCACCCATTTTTTTTCAGTTTCAATCTCCAATGAAGACTGCCTTTATAAAGAGACCACCACTATAGTAGAGACCACCTCTAAAATAAGACCATTGCGGTCGCAAACTTTCATTTAGGGACCACTGTTATGAAAAGTTTATTTTTCATGAACCCAAACTTCACGAAAGACACATGCATGATCTCTAACAAGTAGACCACCTCTATAATTAGGCCCGTGGTCTCAATAGAAAGGTTTAGCTGTTGTTTGCAATGAGGATGTTAAGATTTGTTTGTTTGTCTAATTTACAGTCGAGCCTATTTATTCAGGCTTTAGTCTTGTTTCAGCTATGATCTCTGTGTAGAGGTGGTCTAAATTGGAGGTTCCACACACATGTATTGTAAAAGTATACAAGTCGGATGACACACGCTGGCAAATGGCCGTGTCTCCGTGCTGTTCTTACTCCATGTGACGTCCTTTTAATTGTTACAAAAACGAACTTGGGGAATGTGAAAGATTGTGAATGACAACGGAACGACGCGAAAAGGCACATTACCACAATGACCACCTCCATAAACAGACCACTTCGCAAAACCACACTCTCTAGCAACAGTTCTCCATGCATTGCTAAACAGCACCTCCATAAAGCGACCACCTCTGTAATGGGGCCACTTGAATCATAATTCTTCTTACGGACGTTTAACCGTTACATTATGGTCTATAGGTAGATGAATGAATATGTCTGAGGATCACACATAATGTATACAAACCGCAAATTCCTCTTGTTGATGAAGTAGCAATGAAGACATTGAGGTTTCTACAGGCTGTGGTTAGCACCGTGACAAGGCTATGTGCTATATTATGGAGGGTTTTTGTACAAAATACTCTAATGCAAATGACCTGTTCCCTGATGAACAAAATGGATTTCGTGAAAAGCGATCATGTGAGGATCATATATTTAGTTTATCAAGTATTATTAAAAATAGAATGAATGGTACTGCTTCCACATACTGTTGTTTTATTGACATGGAAAAAAGCATTCGATTGGGTTGACAGAGATCTGTTGCTCTATAAATTACTATTGCATAATATTGATGGTAAAATATACAACTCGATAAAGAACTTGTTGAGCAAAACCACTTCATGTGTACAAATTAATGACACTAAGATTCCTTGGTTCCCTGTAGACTCTGGTGTCCGGAGAGGGAGACTGTATTTCACCAACATTATTCAGTATATTCTTAAATGATTTGGTTCCGCATATTAAGGAGATGTGTCCTACTCTAAGAATAGGAAATTGTGAACTTAATATGTTACTATATGCTGATGATATGGTCGTTATAGCAGAAAATGAAGTACATCTTCGGCGTATCATGAATGAAGTTGCAAAATGGTGTCAAAACTGGAGGCTAAAAGTAAATGAAAATAAGACTAAAATTGTCCATTTTAGAAATGTAAGAAAGCCTTCGACTAACCATAAATTCAAATACGCTGGAAAAAGTATAGACATAGTTTCATCTTATAAGTATCTTGGCATTATTATGGATGAACACCTTAAATTTGGTGTTTGCGTAAAAGCCTTAGCAGAATCATCCGCACGGGCTCTTGGTGGCATCATAAGTAAATTTAAATGTTTGAAAAATATTGGTTATGACACTTTTACAAAGTTATATAATGCAGGTGTACAACCGAATTCACAATATGGAGCAGGTATATGGGGACTCAATCCTGCTACTCCTATCAATAATGTTCAGAATAGAGCAATGCGCTACTTTCTGGGAGTGCATAAATTTGCACCAAATGCCGCCATGATTGATGATATGGGATTTTAGGAGAGTGAAAGGTCTTGTTATAGAGGTGGTCTCAATAGAGAGATGGTCTTAATTGAGATTCTACTGTATAGTATAAAAGCCGTGTAAAAGGTCGTTGGCAAAGACTGCTGTAGACGCACATTGCGCAATCTCCAATCGGCCCTCAAACTGTGGATGTATAAAAAGTAGAGATAATATTTACATGTACGGTTAAGGTATGTAAGTGTTTGTTATAATGTACAGGCTGTACTGTGAGGAAATAGGCTAAAATGTGGTGGAACAGATGTTGCAGTTTGACGAAGTCTGAAGATAGAGTCGCACCAGATTCATACACGATTGAAGGTGGATTTTCACTAATGATTCTTAGTTATTTGATACTTACAGGTGCCATTATGTAAGTGTATCCTACATGAACCAAGTGGTTATATGAACACCAGGGTCTAACCTCAAGTGGTCTCAATAGAGAGGTGGTCTTTTATGGAGGCTCATGAAATGGTGTCTGTTACATGCCCGTGGGCTATGGTAGCAAGTGCTGTACGGTCCCCAGGGAGTTGAGAAAGGCAGTACAGTGTGACAAGTATGCTGCCAACAACCTGGTGTAAATGTTAAGTCCTCAAGCATTATAACAGTAATTGCGACTGTAAATAACATCTTCCCATTTTGCATAGAAGAACGTGACTATGCAATCATCCTGTGCTAGCATTATGCACATCTCCTCATACTTTACACATCTCTATTGTCTGACAAACCCACCAAATCATCACGTTCATCATCGTTATTACATAACAAAACATGACGACGGCGGAACGATGAAACTCATTAGTAATAATAGTATTATTAGCAAAAGGCGCCCCCTAGCGACGCGAGTTTTCACCCGAGGGAACCGCTGATTTGCACCTTGTTTTCTTATAGGCAAAAAGGCAGAAACTACGGGAGCTGTTGTGTAGGGTGATTATCGGTCCGTCGCGTACAGGTGATGCACAGACAATGCGCTTTTTGCCAAAAGAATATGCGTCATATTCGTTGTGAACACGTAATTATGCTTATTTACTGTTGTCATTCATTGTAGTCATCGTTTGCACATTCACACCCGGTCAGAAGTGGTGTTATATGGAGGTTCTACTGCACTATTTGATCTACCAAGTACAGGAAATACAATACAATACAATACAATACAAAACAAAGCAATGCAATGCAACTTATGTAGCGTAAATTCTACTAAATATTCATGTACGCTTGTAGGCCTTTGCTTATGACAATGAAACCGTCATCCCAAGCAGCAAGCTTTAAAAAAGAGGTCCCAATGCCCCATTTTTAATGTCAGGAGTATTAGAGGTTTAACCCTGATCTCTAATAAGTGAAACGTCGTAGGTTTTTTAGATTCTCCTGTAATCGTTTTCCATTCGGGGGCGGCGGCGGTGTTTTTTTAAGTGGCGTGTAATTTGCTTTGTTTACATGGTTTAGCTTCCCACTGCTGCGGGTTATAGAGCGAGATAACTTATCTTTGAAGTCATTAAAAATAAACAAGAGAATGTGATTTATCCTGTGTAATGGTTTTGTTGTAGTTCTTTTTTATCTTTAAGACTTTGCTTGTTTGTCCAATGCTATTGACATTAGCATAGAATGGTTGCAAAATGCCTAAACAAGAATGTAAAGTTTTAATATCAGGTCTAATGGTTTTGTTGTTTTAAAACATCAATTCCCTATAGATTTACATGCGATTTTCAAGGGTGGGATTTCATTTTTGTTTATTTTTGGAGTGTATTATGAATGTGTTGTCTGTAAGCTGTGACCTAGTTTGTGATATGACTGTACATTGTAACCTCAGAACAGGATGTGGCCACACTCCAGCAAAACATGGAGCCTCGGTGGTGATAAGGAAGGCCGAACAACCAATGGAAATGTGGGGTCGTTAAATACACAGAGAGAACATGTTCCAAGGAAGTTACGTGTACACCAGGTCATTGGAAACCTTGTCATATCCTATGTGGGTTCTCAACTCCCTGGGGAGCATACACACTTGCTGCTCACATTAGCGTTCACTTGCCTGACCTGTACCTATGTAATGTTCCTAACTCGTTCCTACCACTGGCCCAAACGTTTATAATGATGTTCACCTAAAAAGCTCAGTTTTCTTTTCACAGAAATGAATTAACGGCTATTACACCAATACTACAGGAATGCGTCTGTATGAATTTACAGTTCTGTTCATTAGGTATGTAGCATAGAGGTTCACAATATGTGTGAACTCTCCGCTACATGTATATTGTTATGAAAACAACCAACTTACAAATATCTCCATTTTAAATATAGATGTACAGATGTTAAAATGGAGATGGTGAGTTTTATTTGGTTGAAGCAGATGATAGAAACTGGACATTACCACTTATTGTATTTCAATTTTTTTTTTGATGAGGAGTCTGTGAGCTCGAAATTGAAAGATTATTATGTTATAAGATGTTTTGATAATTACAGTAGAACCTCTCTATTATGACCACTTTTGGGAGCAGTGTTAGCTGGTCTCAATAGAGAGATGGTCTCTATACAGAGGTTCAGTTTGGTAGCTTTTTGAAGTTTTGGACAATGAAAAATGTTCATATTATAGAGGTAATCTCATTATAGAGGTGGTCTTAGTTGGAGGTTTACTGTATATACACGTAGCATGGAATATACGCATATGAACTTACAATCTGTGTGATTCCTGAGCCACTGTGGTGTGTATCAGATCCGCAATAACGTGATTCCACCAACCTGATCAACCGCTTTGGCTGGTACACAGTGTGTTTATTGGTGACATTCACAACTCGTCCTTCCCTCTTCTGTCTATCAGTTGACGTCGTTTCCTGGTGCAGACCTCTACACGTGGTAAAAACAACACTGCCGTTTTGGAGCCTTTTTTCACCATAGACGATGCGTTAAATATAGTAAAACCTACAATTAAGACCACCTCCATATAGAGA
Source organism: Streblospio benedicti (assembly GCA_019095985.1). NCBI lineage: Eukaryota > Metazoa > Annelida > Polychaeta > Spionida > Spionidae > Streblospio > Streblospio benedicti. The sequence continues at coordinate 1,698,325 of CM032666.1, forward strand.
CCACCTATTGAGAGCACATAACACTGGTTCCAAATGTGGTCTTAATAGAGAGGCATTACTGTACAATGGGTTGGAAGTGTTCTGACATTTGCTACCCTGTTTAGGTTGTGTTTCTTTTCTCGCCAGTAAAACCTCGTCTCTGGCACAGGCTCAAAATGTGGGTGGTAGAACGCGCGATCTCACACTGTGTGAAAACGTGAGGTTGTACAAACCTACCACAAAATGTCCTGCTAAAAGTAACCTGTCCTGGCGCAGTATTGGTGTTATTAAGTCAGTGTCTCTCACACTGGTAGATCCAGGTTGTTGAAAAGGGGGCGCATGGGTTCTGTGCGTGTAAAGGCTCGCGTAGATGCAAATCCGCAAAAACAAAACATGAAAATAAAATTTGCCCCCTGCACTGCCCCCCCCCCCTGGATCTGCCTATGTTCCAAGCTTGCTTGTGTATTCAATTATTTGAGGACTTAGACCCATGGTCACTTAAACACTCACCCAGCCAATCCTTAAATGGTGATGTTGAGTCCCAATGGCCGGGTGTAAATCGTAGAGCTGTTTGAAATATAATCGCTGCAATTTAGATTTTTACATTTACGAGAATTTCCACCTAGCATGTAACCTGTGTGTGGATTGCTGGCGTGTTTTGCTGAGACTAGACGTGATTTCGGTTGCTCTAGTTAAGTTTGAATCTGTCGTCTGCTGTGACTGCTGCGGTATTTTTATATCACCATTGTGCTGTTAAATGTGCATATGATACGAGGGCCGTGGTGTGTCATGAGAAACTTTCCACACGCTGTATCCAATACAACTTGATATTAATGCTGTGCAGATAGAGAAATCTTCATCTGTTCAAAGTTTTAGATGTTAATCTAAAATGGGGGGTGGGGTGGGGCGGGGGCTGAAAAGCTCAACTTGATTTTGATACTATGAAATACTACAATCCAAAACATCGTTTAATCTGTGTTATCACACACACTGTATGCTCTCATGGGTGTTTAGAAAGCAAGTATAGTGTGACAAGGATGCTGCCAATGATCTGGTGTAAAAGCAAAACATGCTGTAATTGTGTGAAGTACAACACAAGCACCTTTACATATTTCTACCACACATTTCTCCGTCTTTGTCCTGGAGTCAAGGGGAAAACTTATACAACTTTAATCTCATCAATTCTGTGGAGTTAACATTCATTATAATAATCACTGCACCCACTGACCCTGTATGCAAATCTATATGGGTCATGACCTTAATTAGCATAAAGTGAAACCTTTGTTATCAGACATCAACAATGACTACGTATCCTAGTGGTCCAATTGTACAGGTGGTCACTTTATAGAGGGTTTGAAGAGAGTTGATATAGAAATCTGGTGATAGAAAAGCCATGACTTCAGAAAGGTGGTCATTGTAAAGAGGCGGTTTTCCGAGAAGGTTTCGCTGTATTACGTCTGCATACCGATGTTCACACAAATCAGCACAAAAATCATTTTAATATCCACGTCACAAAAGGTCGGCTCTTCAAGGCTGAGAAGTTAACAATCTCCTTTCATCATTCGCCATCCGTATTAAGATGTATTTGTGTGAATAGCTGGTGGTAACATGTTCATAATTATACTTCTGCTGGTATCATGAATATATGTTAACCCTGCCCAGTGTATAAACTTCGACACATATCGCACGTTTGATTTTAGATATACAAATGTAGAAATATACAGTGTCTCGGTTATTATTTCCAAGTGCCTGTTAAACGATTTATATGATGAAGTAAGTAACATGATTTACATGTCTCTTCATTCTCTCGCGGCTTTTTCCATGTCTACTTGTGAAAAAATCATCTTCTGCCTCTATTTGTTATCAGTCACACAAAAAACGCAGCTTTTTACACAAGATATGGCAAAACGTTTGCCCTTAAAAAAACAAAAAAAAACACATGTGAGACAAATGTTGTGATTTTGAGTTATCATTGTAGAACATGCCTGAAATGACATAGCAGAGGACCACCGAAGAGGTGGTTTACAAAGGTGGACTGCTTTTAGAAGTGGTGCATAGAGAGATGGGAACAGAAAGGTGGTTGTTGGGGTTGAAGGTATAGGGAGGTGGTCAGGTTATGAAGGTGGTTGTATAATAGAGTATTCCCTGCATGTTCATATAGGAATGTGTGTTTTTAGCAGTGTTGTGTTTGGGATGGACGGACGGTACAGCCAGGAACGACTAACATGGCATGAAATTGAGCTAATAGGCTATCATTATTTATTAGATTACGAAGTAATTATATGTATGGTTTAATGATACACTTCTACATATTTGTAAAAAACATTATATGTTTTTGGAACAGTTAAAGGCTTATGATAGCATAATTCATAACTGCATGACAATGATGGGCGATGTAATTATCATGGCTACGTTAGTAAGATGTGTGTGGTTCGTATTATATTGAAGATTGAACAAGATGTTAGTTTGTGGCCAAAGTTAATTCGTAACATTACCTCACAGGAGGACACCATATAGAGTAGAATTGTCTGTACTATCAATGCACATAATCATTAGTTTGCCCACCATACAAGTTCTCATTATGTGGACTTTTGGCATTTTCCGCCATGATTTTGACGTGTCTTTTATCATATTTGTCTTGTAAGCGGCCGCAAGGTCAAAGGTCAAGTTAGAGTATTCAGAGGTGTGTCATGTAGGAAAACAGCAGAATATAGGAGGATTATCACTGTCTGTAGTTGGTGGCTCTACGGTGGTCTTGTAAAAAGGATATCAGACAACATACTGGAGTTTCTGAGTGGGAAATAAAAACTTTTTCTGCTGTTTTCTTCCGGCTGCCATCTTGAAATGGAAGATAGGCGTATTACCTCATGATTGTGGAAATCCTACAGAACCATGGGTTTTGCGTGGATTTCAATGCGCCTCCATGTGATGGATGATCCCAATGAACTGGTGTGAATGTAAAGTGGCTATAGCGTGTTGCTTTCAACTGTAAATCAGCAGAGTGACCTTGACCTTCAGTGGTCACCTTTGGTATGGCTCCACGAAGCTCCACTGCAAACATTGAGGCAGTGTGGTAAAACGGTCTCAAGGACTGGTCAAGTGGTCAAGCGGTGAATGCTGACCGTATTATCCTGCTCTTTCTGGGCCTCCAACATGCAAACAGCCAGGCAAATTTGTCCCTCTGTCTTCATATAGTTAAAGCCGTGGTAGAACCTCCCATTAGGTCCACCTCTATAAACAGACCAGCTCTATCATAAGATGATTCATTACAGTCCAAAAGACTTCATAAAGAGGCCACCTTTCTATTGAGACCTCTTTAGGCCAGTCCCCAGTGGTCTTCATATAGATGCAGTTGACAACAGTGACCCCATTACGGAGGTGGTCTTGTTAGTAAAACATCGTAAACATCGTTATGTAGCAGACGGGAGGTGTCTCTACGGGGAGGTTTCAATGTAGCTGGAAACTAGCCGATTGTGCAGGACAAGAGGTTCTGTAAATTTACCCAAAGCTTTCATATAAAGGTTGTTCAATGGTGTTTGTGGTGAAGCAGCAAGACCGCCACAGTCTCATGTAGTTTGCTGGCTGATAGTGTTTCAGTGGTGGTGTGTATACGTCTCTTGCCAGGTTTCTTGATATTTTTTAAATGCTTTTGAACCAATATTTCATTTCCTCCAATGAATAAAAGTCTCGAAGGATCATATGTGTGTTTATGAATTAATGTTATCCAGCGATATCTGTATATGACAGATTTTAATAAGAAGCTAAGTATTACATGAATACTTATATGTAACGTAATATGAAAATTGCAGTTTAAGTGGATATAACTTCAACAAAGAAAGAAGGATAATGATAAGCGACAAAGACATGTTTGGCGTATCTCACCTCGCGATTTGACGGGCGAATGATGTCATCGAAACGCCAGCCGCCTTATAATGCAAATTGCCGCCTATCAGATGTGTTAAATTCCGGCCTTTCACAAATTGCAATTACCGGCGATGTTTCTTTTAAAAAAAAGACCTTTTCCTCCCTGTTAATTATCGAGATAACTTGATTGAAATTCACGAAACATCGGCATGGTTGTGGCCTTCATAAGTAGCATGTTTGTGTGTTGGGAGCAATGTTGGGCTTTTTTCATTGACCGCAAGTTCATATAAACTGTATGGTATGTGGGGAAAACTCTTGTAGATGCAGAATGTGGACCATATAAGGAAAACTAATATGGGGTATGGAAAAACAGCCAAAATTTTGGGAATTCAGGATGAAAATCTGTTTTAAAACATGATGGTATGAAACGTCACCTCCCTAACTGTTGTCTCCCGCGACTCGAGGAGCGATCGGGGCATTAGAACAGCACTGACAACAGAATTCCCGGCAAGGTTGCTGTGAGATGAGGCGGGTTTTGTGAAGCGTTCACAGACTGATAATGTGTCTATTTGTTCTGTCACCCGTAAATTCACACCCACCAGAATGTAGAACCTGAACCCACAAACCCCTCACCTTGCCTTTCTAGGTCTAGATTCATGAACTGCAATGTTTTATACTTGGCCAAAGCATGATTTTTTTGCAGATAATTTCGTCTATTCATTTTTCCTATGTCATAATACACATTTTAGTGGCTACAGATCGTGAAACATGCTCTGAATATACATGTATATCATACGATTTGAAAAGAGTGCTAAAGTATTGAAATTCGAATAAACAAGTTGAATTCATTCATGTTTCTCAATTAGAAACCAAAGACTGATAAAACAAACGCTCTTATTACAGAGGTGGTCTTGATTGAGGGCGAAGCTGTATATACCATATAGATAACATAAAGGTAAAAATATTCTTTCCATTTAGCAGCACAGAGCTATAATTGTGCAAATCCTTTATAATAACTTCCCATTAGGTGTTAACACCAGAAAAATATGTCCCAAAACGATTTCCAGCTCTGATGTTGCCATGATTGACTTCAATGTGCATTATGACGTATGACATATGACGTTTTAGCAAGATAAACAAATTATACGTATATGATTAGAATTCATACAAGTGGACAGAAGACGTCATTGTTACAAATGTACATGGGAAGTGACTCGATGGAATGCACACCAATAAAACCACAGCCACAATCATCATTGGGAGTTGTAACACTTACACAACCAGCACAATAGGGAGCTGTAACCCGACAATACCGAGTAAGCTGGTGGGCAACCACAGAGTGTGTGTGTACAGGGGGGGAAGGGGGGATGGTAACAGGAGACATTCGGCGCTGACTTTTCGTGCCCCATTTCTCCCCCACAAGGAAACACCCCGATCAGTCCGCGAGCAATCGACGGGAAAATGGATAAACATTGTGTAATTGGCTCCCATACTAAACACATATTGTCGTGACGACCACGGTACAACGGCCAATGCTGATTCAAGCTTTGTAAGATGACCACCTGTGTAGTTAGAGCGTTGATTTTGGTATCAGCATTTCATGAAAGACGAACGCAAACCTCCATAAAGAGACCACCTCTGTTTTTGACCACTTTGAGGCCAACTGAGGGTGTGATTTGTTACAGGTCCTACTGTAAGATTTCTCATCACCTCAAGCATATGCTTTCTATTAGTGTGTAATATTATTTGTAAACAGGATGCTTTTACCAAGGCTGTTAGTTTTTCCGTGATTACGAGCTTTCTGCTCCACATACCGGCATTAGCGTTTGTCCACTGGCCATGCTTCTCACCAAATACATTTTGGTGGCAACTTCACCATTGTACAATACATTAAAGCGCTCTCTGTCTCTTGCCTTCTGTATTGAAAAAAAAAACACCTTTCTCTCATCACCAGCGTATAACTGTGGAGATACCTACAATTAGGTCGGATTACACCAAATCACATGAATTGCGATGGCCAGATTGCAGTGTGCGTTTGATTGGGTGCGGTAAAGATGTCAGCATCATGGACTCCTCATTACGTCCACACAACCCCTCATTACCTGCACCCACAAAAGCTGCACAAATCGATGATTGCGAAAAGTGGCGATTCCTTCGCTGTCAACAAAGCGACAATTGACCCCTACGACCCTACCTCACCGCCCCCTGTTGACACGTCTCACCTGCGACCCTCATTATGCCGGGAATCGAATCTGCAACCTTGTATCAGTACCCATTCACAGAGCCAGCGGTTAGACACGTCTTGGGGGTGTGTTCTGTTCTAGCTGAGTGGAGGGGTTTGACACCGCAGTCATTCTTCGACTCTCACCTGCTGCAAATCACAGTGCCAAGTAGGACCACCTCTTTACAGATACCACCTCTATAGTAGGACCAGTGTTCACAGTACTAAACCTTTACAAAGAGACCACTACAGTTGACAGAACCATGGGCCCCAGCATCATTATTTGGGGAGCAAAAACACATGTCATTATGAATATAGTGTTTGTATAACAAACACAGACATCTGAGATCACTGCCCGACAGAAGGCTGTGAATCTGTGTAGCGAGCGTTGTTACCCCAGGGTTTGATGTCGCCAAGATGTACGGTTATTGGGGGGGAAATTGGTGCTTTGATGGAGAAAGGTCAGCAAACAGACGCGGCTCAGACTCCAGGTATTCACTGACACGAGAGTTCTCATTCCCTACTTTTCTTGCTTTTTACACAATCAATACAATGATTATTGCGACACCTATGGTGGCCTTTTCGAGCGATGGCCACAGTCTACTGCCTTTTAGAGCGATGACGTTCATCACAGTCTACTGCTAAAGCACGGAGTGAGAATCCTACATCCAGTGAGACACAACGTCTACCACACGGAGGTTTTGATCTAATAGACTGTTGCACAAACCCCTATAAAGCCTGCCCAGACTGGGATCGTGCTGACGGCCCATTGGCGGCCACTTGAGAACCTCATCGTAACAAAGCACGGTGACACCACCACGTGGTACAATCTGTAAACACGACACAGTTCTGGGGTTCTGATGTTACATAATCACGTCTCGGCAGCATGTAAAGCTGATTAACCCCGCCATCTCAACACCTGGGGTGTTTGGGGATTGTGTTTGTGCAGCAATAACCGTGGGTTACATCACGGTGGTTTGAGGCGCGTTGAGCCAAGCACGTTTACAAACACGCCCACATCTGTTCTGCTGGGTTCAAGGCCTTTAACTGACTGTCCCAAAGACCTGACACCATCTGTATATGTTTTATTACAGGGGGAGAACTCTCTGGGTTTGTGGCTCCATCCAGGGCCGGATCCAGCGGGGGGCTCGGGGGGCTCTACCCCCTGCCTGCCATATTAGCCTTAAAGCCCCCCCCCCCGGCCCCTACAATTTACCCCCCCCGCCAAATGATTTTTTAATGCATTTTCAAAAAAACACTTTATTAAAAGTTTACTATTTTATTGATTACAATTATTCTAATTCTAAGGTCTATAATGTAGATATAATGTAAATATATTCTACTGCCCCCGCCCCTCCAAATCCCCCCCACCCATACCATGACCCCCCCCCCCCCCACACACACACACGCACGGACACCCCACCCCCCTCTCAAAATTTGGAAATTAGCCCCCCGGTCTCAAATTTCTGAATCCGGCCCTGCCATCTGTTGTAGCAACCGACTCGTGTTTAGTCTTAACCTTAACGGGTTTCCATTGTTCCTTATAATCTTGTCAGAAAGTGGCAGAAAGTGTAGGAAAGTGTTTGTATGAACTACTGCTTGTTCTTCACGTGGAGTTTCACGTGGACAGACTTATCTCTTTCAACACAGAATCACACAAATAACAGCACTGAATTCACCGCATCTGTCAATCTCCACATAAAAAGTTACAAATTAAAAAAAAGTTGTCAGATTGTGACTTTGGCTGCTGTACCAAGGACTGTAATTCACAACGTACGGCAGAACCTCCCAGCAGAGATCACCTCTATAACAAGGCCGTGCATCGCTCCAAACTTAAATGAAACGACCACCGTGAACCTCCATAAAGAAACTGCCTCTCTAATGAGACCGCCTGAGGCCTGTCTCGCGGTAGGGAATGGGGTTAATAGAGAGGTAATAGTGCAGGCATTAAAAAGAACCCTATATTTAGGGTCTACTTAACCCTTAAAGTAACAAAGGCTGTGTTGATGGAAGCCTCTTTTCTTATCGACATGTCAAATGGCAGTACAACCTCTTTATTAAGACCACCTGAGACTGGCCTCAAGTGGTCTCAATGGAGAGGTTGTCCTCTCATGGGGATTCATGATGGTCTTCTTATGAAGGCTTAGATCAGTGATAATTGGTCTTACTATAGAGGGGGTCTTTTCATTAATGTGGTCCTGTTTAGAGGTTCTGCTGTACAATAGCCTTTTCCTTGTAAAGCCTCTATACTGATCCATTATTACATAGCTGTAGCTGATAACCATAGCGGGTCTCAAGAACAGAATGAAAGCTGTGTTATTACGGTTTCTCTTAACAGGGGTTACGGGGTCTGTGCATTGTGTCAGAGGCTGATATGTGAACGTGAATTATACTGTTATTCTGGTTTGCCCGGCTGCAAACTATGCATGCTACACTGTAGTAACTATATATGAGGTATAGTCCTAAATAACAGTTCAATACACGATTTCTTGATTATATATTATACATTGTCAATTAACTGTTACAATTTCTGAGTTTTCACATTGCATGTTCAATTCTTGCTTGAAGCAAAAATCTCATAGTTGACGAGTTACAGTGGAACAGGAACTGCAGTTGCAGATGCAGGCGTGTGGGAAAGGGGGTGGGGGTGGGGGGGTGCAGACCCGGGGGTCCAACCAACGGATTTCATGTGTTTGTAGGCTCAAGGGGATGCACAAAAATACAAATGAACTTTTAAGTGGGCAGCAGCCATGGCAAGCCAGCTCCCATTTCAAAGTGCAACAAAAAGCAACAACAGAAAACTTGCTTTAAGTGGAAAACGTCTCACCGTGATAGACAGAAGAGAAAAGGACGAATATGTGGCCTTCAAAGTGCAAACGAATTCATGCAGAAACCACCAGCCTCGGTCGCTCGCCGGCTAAAAGTACAGTGATACTCCCAAAGTAATGCACATAATGTTAAACCCTTCAATTTGATGGACACAGTCGACTTCAGTTTTATAAAACGACTTCTCAAACGTGACTGCCTCTCTAATGTGATATGCGAGTCCAAGTTCTAAATAAAGTGGTCAACTTGGGAAGGTTTTCTGCTATACCGATGTGTGTAATGTACCGTGGTTAGAATTGTAGCAAAACATCCATGAAGTGATCACATCTGTAATAAGACCATTTTGTGCTGTTCCAAACCTCTATAAAGAGACCAACATGAACATCCATAACAAGACCATCTCTTTAATAAGACAATCTTTTGCAATCCCAATTCTCTATACAGAGATGGCTGTGAACCTCCATAAAGAGACCGCCTCTCTATTGAGACCGGCCCCATGTTGTCTACATACACAGATGTTGTATAGTAAAACCTCTCTGTTAGGACCACCTGGGACCCGTGTTAGATGGTCTCTATATTATACAGAGGTTTATTTCGGTAGCTTTGTGAAGGTGTTTGGCAGTGAAAAGTGCTTTTATTGTAGTGTTGGTCTCAATAGAGAGGTGGTCTCTATATGGAGGTTCGTTTTGGTAGCTTTATGAAGTTATTGGACAGAAAAAAATGTTTTATTATGGAGGTGGTCTCAATAGAGAGGTGGTCTGGAGTTTGTACTGTGTACAATGCGTGGTGCACTTGAGACTGTAATCTTCTTAACATCACTAACAAGGAGTGAACAGTAATTTCTCTCACCAACTTCATAAACACGCAATCGCCCCATGTTATTCTTTAATACACTTACACATATATGTCTCTTTCAATAACAAATGATATATCACTTTGAACATGTGATGAAAAGTGAATTTCCACTTAGCTGGGGGAGAATTTGAATGTCAGGAATGCAACGAGATTTTTATACATGTAACCAATTGTTATAAAAGGTTGTAGGATCATATCAATAGTTCTGTCATGGAAAATAAAGTGTTTAGTTTCAAAAGACGAGCATAACATAAGTTTTCTGTGCATCAATCGATTCCGGTGACTACAGTAAACTATCAGTATTATAGTTGAACAATTGTCACATGAAACTTTGAACGCCTCTAAAATGGTTGTTAACGTGGCGTGAGAGAGAGGAACTGTGTGGGTGAGGGAAGTGTGTGGGGGAGAAGTTAAAAAGCGTTGGGCGCAAACCCAGGAAGAACACACATTGGAATATATTGTTTGCAGTAAGAAGCTGATTAAACGAACAGCTTGATAAGATGACCGCCTGTCTAAAGTGAACACTTTCTGGTACACTAAAATCTCTATAAAAATCTCCCTGGACCTAAACACCCTCTACCTGGGTGATATGAACAGTATTGTTTTGGATACACCCTGTGTTTGGTGACTCCAATATATACAGTGAATTGAATCAGTAAAAACCTGAAGTTTGCCTGTAGTTTTTGCTGTGACATTGTACCGTGGTCGTGGGAGGGAAGTGAAGGTGGGAGCTTCTGTTGCTGCTACACGGCGCTATTTTTACCTCTCCGTCGCTGCCCATAGAGGTGGTCCCAACATAACAGTCACTGATTACCGTCTGCCATTGGATTGGTGGTACCAATACCATAGTCACTCATGGTACAGCCTGGTGCAAGGAAACAGTCAGTCATCCCCTCGGCTACAGCCCGGTACAAGGCAATGGTGAGTAGATTTATTCAGGAAAACAAAACGTGTACACTCAGAATATACAGGGAATATAAAATCACACATTCACAGATTATAATTGCCACATTATGCTCTTTGGATGACACAAGAAAACACGCACAACACTGCTTATGCACACACACAAAGCACTGCTTATTCACAGTGTGGTCCTACGCTGCTACAGCCTGAAATCAAGTCTAAAATAAGCTCAAGTTCTTGCAAACTAAGTAAAAGTAAATTGGACATGACTTTACATATAAAAAAGACTAGAAAATGTGTCACCTTTAACCAATGTAAGGACCGACCTGATAAAAAGTGTGTAAACTTTGGGACATTCCTGGTTAGTGTCAACACAGACAACACTCCGTGAAACTTTCTCAGTGCATCAGATGGTAGAAAAAACGCATCAAAGGCAGCGTCAAATCGCAGCACAGTGCAAAACGTTTGTTGTCGCACGCTACAGTTGAACCTCCAATAGAAAGAGACCACCTCTATAATAAGACCATTTTTCCGCACGTCCATGGCTCCGAACGTCAGTGAGGCAAGCTCTGCAAACCTGCATAAAAAGACCACCTCTCTAATGAGACCACTGTAGCCGCTGACGGTCATACTAGAGGTTTCAATGAGTGTAAATCAAACTTAATGGAGTTTGTGCATAAATCAGGATAATGAGAACGCGACTATGTGCTAGTTTATACAAGTGTGTAAATTAGCATATGCTGAGCCATGACCACTGAATTATCCAATCGCCTAACATTGAAGTGTGTTAATGACATAATTACATACTTCCCAACTAAATAAACCACCCGTATGATATGTAATTACATTTCCCCCCCAAACAACATCGACAGTCATAAAGACAATGGTATTACAAAAAAAGGTTCATCACTAAAGCCTAATACATTACAACCTCTCTAACAAGACCACTCCAGAGTTCAAATACAAAGGTAGTCTCTCTGTATGAAGTATTTTATGGGTCTCTATATTAATGATTGAGGACTGTGACTAGTGGGCTCATCATAGAGATGGTCCCTGTCTAGAGGCTGTTTGTGGCATTTCACCATCTCACTGTCTGTATCGCTGCCTGTTATATTAGCAACATCCTCAAGTTTATGGCTGTAAACGTCGCTGTGCCGACGGCGACGCTGTACAACGGCTGTACAGCCATTGTTCTGTGAGACTCGGGCACGAGTTTACCTCTGGTGAGACCACCCAATGCAGAGGTGGTCATGTAATAAAGGTTCGTGGAGGGTTATGAACAATGGTCTCATTACAGAGGTGGTCTCTTAAGAGAGGCGATTTAAATGGAAGTTTCTTTGTAGAAATTATAGGGCGATTCAGTGTCAGAATGTACAGTATGGCGGGTATGAACAACGGTCTTATTACAGAGGTGATCTCTCGATGGAGGTGGTTTCCGTCCATTATAAGGTTGAGCTTTAGTCCCCAGACCCTCATATGACTGAAGCAGCTATTAACTGCGTCCTGTTAACCCATGAAGATGTCCGCGGTGTCAGGAAGCATCTACAACCACTCATTTATCGTCAGTTTTTACCTTCATTCATCGCTAGTTTAGTGCAAAAAACTCGTGATTGAACAAGAACATTCAACAGACGCAGTGAAGGAGGCACAAGCATGTCTTGTATATATGTACATACTATCATTGATAGTCTGAACACTATTCTGAGGAAGGCTTGTTTTCGCTTCCGTCTGCGATTATTTGAATCAGTGAATACGCTGATTCAGGCCATCATCAATTCAGTTTTCTTTTTAATGCATCTTCTTTAACCATGCTCTGGTATAAAAAATTATATGTTTGACCTTTTTATCATGTATGCTTTATATGGATTTTTGTCTGAAATAACGTTATATATATAAAACGTGCCGCCGTCGCAAGTTAAAAAGTGTGTTGACAAGAAGCGACATTTACACGCGATCTCTCTAAAGCAAACATTTGCACGGACCATTTGACACTTACACTGCTAATATTGGCTGTGTGTAGCTGGCACACACTTTGTTCTCCTTGTCGGGAAACCGAGAAGGTGAAGGTCGCACTGAGGTCAGGAATGACGTACTGTACAACCTCTATGTTGACACCTCAAGTGGTCTCATTAGAGAGGTGGTCTCACTAGAAAGGTTTGCTGTGTTTTTTCCAGAGGTTTTGGACTTAACTGCGAATATCGTTCTACATAGAGAAGTGATCTCCGTATAATGTAAACCTCTCTATTAAGACTGCAGCTGGTGCCAATAGAGAGGTGGTCTCTTCATGGAGTTTATGGAGATCTCTTTTATGGAGGTTCCAATTGGTGATTGTACATATTTACTCTTCATAAAACTTACGAGACAACATAGTAAGACCAATTGTTAAAAAAGCACATTTCTAGAGAATATATGCCTATAGAGGTGTTCGCTTCAAACAGGTTCACTGTTCAGCAATATCTCTTTATGAAGGCATCTTCCTGCAAAACATTGTCTTATCATAGTGTTCTTGATAGAGGAAGTACGAATTTAAGGTTTTACTGTACTTATACGTAAAGTAGGTGACAAATCATTGGTTTCTGCTTGAAGTAGGAGGGAAAGTTGGTTTGTAAGCACGTGAGTGCAGCATCGGAGGCCGCATTTTTACGGTACACAGATAAGTGGCCATGGTCAGTTCATTACCCATTTGGGTGCAAGTTTACGGTTAATGCAGCAAGAGACACTATTACACGACGCATCTATCTTAGTAACATAGTACGGAGAAAAAGAAGAGTCCATAAAAAGAGTTGATCTTTGCTTACCGTGAGGTCTGTTCTGATTTGCCCCTCTCACCATCTGGTCCACCATCTGGTATCTACAGAGCTACAGGTGCAAACTCCACCACCACACGACCACCTGTCGGTGGTCAGCTTTTTACGTTTCCTGTAAATCTTTAAATCGGGTCAGAAACTACAGAAACTGTGTAACATTTAAATACCCCAGTCTTACTATACCACCCAGGATCTTTAGAATGTGTGTTCAAATTCAAAAGTATACGACATAGTGTGCATGTGCTATGCTGGTCAGTTTTTAATTGTCGTGTCTTCATCTGTCTGCGATGGATTTCAGACGTTTAACATCTCATTAAAATCAGATGGCAAACTACAATAGACGTGTGCCATTTAAACCCTTCCATGTAAACACTGCACCAGCACAGAACAACACTATACTACATGTACAAGAGTATGTTCCCATGTGCAGTTTTTAGGTCTGAGCTGTGTGGACGTACGACGTGTGTCTAAATCCCCCCTTTCTTCCACCAACACCTACCCGTTCTGCCCCAGGACTTGAACACAGCACAGATTTGTTCATTGGTGTCACTTCCCACAATGAGGGGCATTGTACTTCACCAGGACAGTGCAGCCTCCAATAAACACCACCTCCACATAAGGACCACCTCTATAGTACAAAACCATTTCTCCCAAAGCTCCATAAAGAGACTGCTGCGAATCTCCATAACAAGACCACTTGTCAACGAGACCTGTTAACCCCGGGAGGTCCTAATAGAGATGTTGCTACCTGGGGCTGTGGACGGGTGGGCCGTGACTTACACACCTGACCCCGTCATGGGGAATATATCACACGCCTTTTTTCTATGCCGCAAAACAGGGCGTCTTAACACAATTCCTCCGGCCAAGTTGAAAAGATATATTGTAATACGTTCACTTTTGTACTATTAACCATGGTTGATTGGCTATGTTATGATATATCATGCACCTTTTTTCTGTTCTGCAAAGCATTGCGGTCTTATGAAAATTCATTCTTTCTTTAACAGAGAAAAAGGTCAAATTATGTATTGTAACGTTCAATGTTACACTGTTAACCACTGTTTAACTTATTGATGGTTAATTTATCATACGTAATTAAGTCATCAAGCTTATTATGGATAAAACAAGTCATATGCTCTGTTTCTGTTCTGCAAAACGGTGCTGTCTTTGTATAGGCACAAGAAGTTATTATTTCTTTTTTACAAGAATTTGTAGATTTTTTTTTCTATACGGAAGACTTAAAGTTGCACCATCAGAATTTGCATTGCAGAGTTGTAAGTAACAGCCATGAAAATGAATAATACCTAAATTCATACGTTTAGAAATAGATAAAATATGAAGTGGGTCCCCATGCAATAGCCCTGCTTTTCATAATGGTAATAATTGGTGACAAGGATTAACTCTATAGAATTGAACCATGGAGGGAAAATGACCCAAAATTACAGCGAGTCAGCACATAAAGTTTATTATTTATGGTGAGATTATTCTCCGATGGAAAGGACCTGACCTTTAGTGATGAGGACTGTGAGACTGTACGTCACGCCATTCTATTGGGAAAGGCACTGGCTTTAGAGAAAAATGACCAGCTTTTTTAAATAAAAGCACACCTTTAATAAGTTGTAGCTGGCAAAGGGGTTGTCTCTTTATGTATTGGGCGAAAGAAGCCCATTCGGTGGTGTGAGGCATGGACGTTAGGAAAAAATGACCACCTCTCCATGTAAAACCCCTTGTATGATAGATTGTTATAAGTGTGAGCCCCTGAAACCACCAGAGAGGTGGTGTCTTCATACAGGTGAGAGTCCCTGTGGTGAGTGATGGTCACACCCAGACAGACTGTCCAGTCACACCCAGACCGACTGTCCAGTCACACCCAGACCGACTGTCCAGTCATACCCAGACAGACTGTCCAGTCACACCCAGACAGACTGTCCAGTCACACCCAGACAGACTGTCCAGTCACACCCAGACAGACTGTCCAGTCACACCCAGACAGACTGTCCAGCCACACCCAGACAGACTGTCCAGTCACACCCAGACAGACTGTCCAGTCACACCCAGACAGACTGTCCAGTTACACCCAGACAGACTGTACAGTTACCAAGACCCGGTCAAGGCCGTTAGGGCCATAAACAGTCAGTGTGCCGGCCTGATAGAGCTGTCAATCAGCATACAGAACAACCTTCTGTTAAAGACAACCTCTGTAATGGGAACGTTTTCTGCGGTCCCAAACCTCTATAAAGAGACCGCCTCTGTATTGAGTCTACTTGAGACCAGTCTCTTCATGGTTCTAGTTCTTAGTTATAGGCTCTTAGTTAGTCGTCATTGGGTCACAAATCAGTTTATGTTAAATCAGCGTTTATGTAAAGACCACCTCTGTTTTGAGACCATTCTCTGTGGTCCCAAACCTCTAAAAGGAGACCACCTTTGTATGGAGGCTGCATGGTTCTACTTCTTAGTTAGTCCTCCTTAGGCCATGAATCAGTGTTTATGTTAAATCAGTGTTTATGTAAAGTGCAGAACGAGCTGCCCATTCACCATAAATGGGTTGATAATAAAGTGATTGCCTAGCTGCGACGGGGTAGAAAGTGACCATAAATGACCACCGGTCAAAGCGTTTACGACAACCGAGGTGTTTGAAGATTTATTGAGATAGGCCATGACCAACACACCCATACTACCCAGACTTGCACTGTCCCCCCAAATAAACATCTGCTCTGCCAACATATTGGTTCACACCACACAGCGTTCTCATAGGTTTTAATCCCCATTTTCCACCCATTAGCACCAAGGGCATCTTATACAGTAGAACCTCAATACTCGGGAGCACGAAAATCTGTCCCTATTACATAGGTGTTCCCATTGCTGCATCTTGCCGTAGCACGATAACATCTGCCAATAGTTTATTGAAACTGCATGTTCTGATAAACCCCTGAATGGGTGAAGATGCATTACTGTGGTGTTCCCATTTGGACGATACTAGGCATTGTGACTATGACCATGATACTTAGGATAAGATGCTGATGCTTTTCCTGCGAAGATTTACTTTACAGCAGACATATCCTTCAAGAGACCAGTGGTTACCTGTCCAACCTGACAGTCTTTCTTGTATCGCTTACATGTCCATACATTACAGCCTCCAACCTCACTCTTGTATAAGAATCTCGGCTGTAAGTGACCAAATGACCGCTGGTCATCCCCATTGGTCTGCCTGGCTTCCTGTCAGCTTGCATTAGTGTGTCATTGCAGAATATCTACAGGATGTAAAAATTGTCTATGAAATGGTTACCATGCATTTACGTAAATAGAAAAAAATGAACACAAGAGATATCTACAAAACAGTTCTTGCTACATAATAAAGTTTGTGAAGGATTTGTGAAAGATGAGCTACATATATATTTCAACTGGAAGTCTTCCATTAACCAGAAGTGACATGCATCAAATTAGTTTAGGTGACTTATTTGTGATTTGCAGCAGCAATTTACGTTATTTATAATATAAGCTTCTTGTAGAGTGCATTGCTTACATACTTTGATAGAAAGTAGTATAACTATAAATCTATTATCTAATTTTCTTCTAATTCTGCTAATACACAGAAACACCAAATAATTCCTTTAATACATCTACATGATTTTAAGAAGTAAATTAAATTTCTTAGTGACAATATTGTTTGCATATTGTTATCTACTTGGCTTTTGAAAATATTAGCAAAAATTAAACATTTATAGACTTTGGTCATAATGCACCGCCCTGCACTGAAGACAACGTTTATAAATGTACCTCCTCTAAAATGAGACATTTTCTGTCGGTCCTAAGATTTGTAAGGAGACCACCATGAACCTCCGTAAGAGACCACCTCCTTATTGAAACTCACTTGCAGATCCAGGCTTTTGGAAAAGGGGCGCACTGCAGGATTTCATAGTCCATTTGAATGTTCAAAAAGATGCCAAAAACCAATGCACATAAAGATCATAACATAATGTATAATTATAAGGGTTTGTAATTGTAATTTTTTTACTATATATATTGGTCATCTTTTTAAAGAGGTGGTCTTAATTGGATGTTTGAAAATTGAGTGCCATTGAGGTTATGAGGCTAATAAACTGTGTGGGAAATGGAGTTATCTACTTTTGGTGCTACAATCGGCGCTGTAGTTTTACGTCTACATATGATGGGTTTTGGTCAGTGAGATACAATAGTATGAATGGTCTGTAAAGTGGTCAACCCTGGGCTATTTCCCCATCTGACAACATGATGGCCATTTGCCTAATAAAGTTTGAAATTTCACGCGTATTATGAGTCATAATTGTTATACGAGGTTTGGGGTTTTATGGGTTAGTGAGCTGGAAACAGCAACAGGTGAAATGGTTTATGGGGCGTGATGACAATTTTACTCATGAGAAAAGACATTTGCTTTGTCTTTAAATTGTTATGGGTACTAACATATGTACACCATGTAATCATCATAATGGTCATGATGGTCAATGTTCGGTTTATCAATTTTTGTATGTTTATTATGGATTTTACGGTATGTAATTATGAGGACCGTTGGTCAGCTTAACGCCCTCTGTATCCTATTGGTCATTTTGATTCTTCTATTGAGTCTGTTATCTGATAGAAAGACGAACTTTTTGTTATTTGGAGGGACGAAGAATTGATCTTCATCTTGAAACTTTCATACTGCTGACGTTATGGTTTCTTAAGTACGTGTAATGTTTTATTTAGTGGGGTCTTTGGGTGAAAATGTGGTGATCATTGGCATTTCTAATTTGGAAAAACTATCCAATCATCAGATAAATTTAATAATCAGATAAATTTAAACTCAAATTGTAGCGAATATAAACAGAACAAAGTCAATGCTCACTTCAAAGTGAAATTGTATGTGTTCAAATGTTATTGGTTTTGTTCTTGCGATATGTACGTGACAGTAAATTTTGTTTATGTCTTGTCTGTTTGTTTTTTATCATTAGATTCCTTAATATGTGTTTCTTAAAATGGATAAATTACATTGTATGAAATAACACTGTGAAACGTGATATTTATAATGTGGTCTCTAAAGCAAAGAATTATCTGTTTACAATTAATGTATATTTGTTCAAATTGTCACAATCTAGCAACAGCGACGGAAAACCTCTAATTTTGACCACACATCCTCTGACCTCAAGTGGTCTCAATAGAGAGGCGGTCTCTTAATAGATGTTAATGGTGGTTTCCTTATGGAGTTATGGAGGATTGGAGCTGTAAAAAGTGCTCCCATTATAGAGGTGGTCTGTTTATTACGCAGTTGTCCCAATGGAAGGTTGTGCTGTATATTGTTAGCTATCTCAAGGTAGCAATTGGTAAGTTTCTATTGGGAATTAATGTGATCATCTGGGGGTAGATGTGGCAGTCTAATGCCCAATAATATGCATAATCACAGTTGTCTCTTTAACTTGTCGCACAGAGCATATAATACACAAAACTATTCCACGTCGCTTCGTCCATTAGCCAGAATTTACGGCCCCAAAATATATTATTTTAGCATTAATGCTTGTAATCATGTCTCAGCTATACAGCTTTCCCCTCGCAAAATATGACTTTGGCTTCAAGGTATGCAATTGTCAGATTCGTGTACAAGTGTTTAAATAGTGTAAGGTAAATCAAGTAGCTGTGCTGGCTGTTGAGGGGGTTAGATTAGATTGTCTTTTGCAGTTTTTACAATGCAAAACTCAGGTTTTGTACATTCCTCAGTACGCTGTGAGATGTGGTCTTATGCATGTTTTAACCTCTTTCTCATGGGAATTTTATAGGTTAAATTGTTGATTTTTTTGTGATGAACAGTTCATCATTTTTTATCTCCATTTTTTTATATAAAGTTTACATTTTATAGAATATTTTTATATTTTTCTAAAGGTCACAAGGTATGCGCATAACGGTAAATTCTTAATTCTATCATTCCGTGCAAAGATCACCGCCAATAACCCACGCTGATTGGTCGAGCGGCGTGCTCAATTATACATATGCACTTTGCTAAGGGAAGATATGCACGCTGCTAAGGGCTGTAACGCGCATGCGCAAATCAGCACAAGTAAACATTTTGACACATCTTCCGACTTCCAACTAATATTTTACAAAATTATACTTGTTGGATTAATTATTTCTTGGTGTCAATTCAATCGCATATTCGTCCTTTATCATTCACAAATGTTTTTATAGTGGATAATTTCGAAACTATGCTAAATATTCAAGTGTTTTAACTGAATAATAGCCGCTGACGTCGCATGGTCAAAATGGCAATGAGAACATTATGGTATGATTTATTTTAGAATGAAAACCAATCATACACTCGTTTAGTGTGGATTTTAGTCATGATAGAATGGTTTTTGACCACTCGATTGTCGTGTTAATCGTGAAATTGCGCATGCTGACGTCTGACGCTCAATTTCACGATTGACACTCCAACCTCGTTGTCAAATCCTACAGTACAGTACGTCAATTCGAAGTTTCGGTCGTTATCTGTCGCTATACTATTTTCCAAATCTATTCAAATTCAATAGTGTAATAAACGCATCGCATGTATATATGTCTGGATGTTATTATTAACGTAATGTGTGCTTTGATTGTTCAGGAGAATGCTTCCAAACCTATGACCATGTAAGGTAATGTTGACATTCAAAACCGAGGGGTGTCAAATCTAAATGGAGATCAGTAAAATGCTCGCACCAAGATTCAACATAACCAACTTATCGGCCCATGTGTTCATAACGTAGTGGAGGGGAACATCAAACAAACAGAAAAATTAAAATAAATGTAACTGAGTTTGAAATACATTTTATTTGATTGCTATAGAAAGTTTTTCTTTTTTTCTAAACGTAATACTTGAATTGGATTTTCTTTTTTGTCTATGTTCGCATGTTTTTAATTGATTGGAGCAAGTTGCACCAGTTCTAGTGTGTATTTAGAACTAATCAAATTTTTTATAACGTGACAACTTCTCTATACCTTCTAGCCTAGAACAAAGTGACAGTGTCTCTATACCGTCTGGCTTACAACAAACGTCGCTATCAGACAGGTTCTACTGTATCCTCTAGAGCATATACACTGTGCTAAAGCACGGGCAGGTGGTAAGTCCCATGACCTCTATTCATAAAAAAAAGTCTGCGTCCCCTCCCATGAATATTCGCGTGATTAATGTGTACCGATTCGCTCACGTCAAGGTGGGATTTCAGCAGCTGAAAAAAAGTACATGTCCCATGCCCAACGAGAATGAAAAATCATCCGGTCCCCCTACTTTGCACCTTGAAAAAAGTACCTGTCCCCTACCAAATGCACCGGTCCCCCTTCTTGGTAAATATTGCACCGTCCCTAAAGGCTTAATTCAGGCAACATATGAATGGTAATGTATCTCAAACTTGATAGAAAACAGATTACACTAATCCCAGGGTTGTTAAAACCACATATTTTCACAAAAATTACTGAAGTCGTGGTACGCTGTGATCAACAGTTTTCGTGTGAGCTGCAAGCCAGTTTCTGTTGATTTGGAGGCTTAACTTGTTGGTGCATCCTCTCTATGTTGTCGCATTTTTCTTATCCATAAAGTAGCCACCGAGCGAGTAAGCTAATACGTGAACCATCCCAAATATGTTTCGGGCTTATTAATCAATACACAACTTACAGAAAATATATACTCATCCCAAAGTAACAATATGACTAGAGAACTTATACAGTACTGAGCCAATGAAACAATCAGAAGAATATTCCTTCAGCAGCGTTTGATGGAAAATATATTTTACAAGTGTCATGATTGGTCATCCCTTTGTTTCTCGCTTCTTTTCTTAACGATCCATTTGCTCTTACTGGTACTGAGCCAAATGTGGATACATGTTCAGATCAAACGTTGCTTTTAACCCCCGGGCAGTGTGGAAAACATTCCCTGGAACCGATGATGTATCTCAACACACCATCAGTGTTTTTGTGCTTTTTCCTCATGTTGTTTCAGCAATTTTGCTTGCTCATTAGTATCTACTTGAATGGGTGATAGCTGTGTATGCCTACCGGTATCTTCTCCAAAACCAGTAGCATCCGTAACTCTAACTCACAGCCTTTTGCATCAAAGTCCACTCCAGGATATACATGTAGTTAGCCACCATCCCATCATCGAGCAAGTAAAATCCACGCAACGTCCCGTGTAGCGCCCCAAAAAAGTGGGAAAAAGCTCATATATAGAAGCGGCAAGAATGCAAATAGCTGCAATGCAAGAATGGCGAGCTGAATGGGCCATTTTCAATGCGGTTACTCAATTATGCAATTGTGTGAAATAGTGAAGCAATGAAGTCCCTTAAGTTATCTTTGGGACACAAATTTGAGGTTAATTTCATACAAACTGCATTTCTTTCAAGGAAGTTTGCGGCAGTCCATGTTTCTTAAAGTTGGGTGAGTCATCATCTGTCAGACACGACACACTGCAGCTCCACTTACTGTTATGAAGAAATCAATTATCAATAGCAGCAAATACCTGCACCTATGACTCCACTAAATGAAATTCAATATTTGAATGTCCGTCGTTGGACAATATGACGTATCAAAGATAGAGATTGTGAAGCACGCTCAACCACAAAGAGTCTCTTATTTAAGTCAATGTCACATAGAAAAAAAAACGGATGAAAAACGTATGTAGGTCGTACAAATGCTTTGGTGTTTTCTTGATACGTGGGGCTCCGTGAAAAACGTGACAAAAACCTATAGCAGATTTAACACGAATGATACACTGACAGTGCACTTACAAAACACAGATGATACACGGATTATTCACGTACACTCACGCAAACATGATATTTTGGTTGCAAAGTACTGAAAAAAAACAGCACAGATGAACATCGAATAAATAGCGTATTGACCGGACGTTTTACGGATCCACGTACGATATGAAAATCTATCCGCGCAAATACTTTTGAACATTCCAAAATGTTTAGCGCGGACATCTCGACCCGTAAAATCTCTTCATGTAATTCGCCGTATAAAACGAACAAGGCACTGATGGTCGGCGTATCTCCACTCCACAGATGAACCACGTACGACAAAAAATTATCCTGGTGCATACGGGGCGCCATGTGGGACACCCTCAATTTCGTCTCTCATTTATGCCTTTCGTCCACGAAAGGCACCTACCAAAGACGAAAGGCAAAAACAAGAGACGAAAGGCAAAAACAAAAGACGAAAGGCAAAACGCACAAACATCCTTTTTGTTGTTGTTCACACCTCACAGAGACGAAAGGCAAAACCAAAAGACGAAAGGCAAAACCAAAAGACGAAAGGCAAAGACGAAAGGCGTTTTGAGAGACGAAAGGCAAAGACGAAAGGCGTTTTGCAAGATTGCCTTTCGTCTCTAAAATCATCCTTTCGTCTACGAAATTGGACAGAGTTTGTTTTCATACACGAAATGAAAGTTAGTATCTCTTATTATGACTTTCGTGGACGAAAGGCATAAATGAGCGACGAAATTGAAGGTGTCCCACATGGCGCCCCGTAGTGTTTCATCCGTTTTTTCTATGTGACAGTGACTTTAGACGATGTAACTGACTCCTGTCAGATTTCTTAATCACACCTGCTTCTTGACAATTAGTCGAAAGACAATAGAATATGAAGGTCTCGATAATTATTTCCATGTAACATGAGGCTGTGGTGTGAAATGTATAACTCAAGTCAAATGAATCAATTAAAATAATCGCTTTTAATTGTGCCAATGTACGCAGAGGTGCGTTTATAAATGAGATAGGAGCACGTTCTCATCATTCATAGGCAAGGGATGGACGCCTCTGGAACGCTGACGTTCTTTTTACTTGTCATGGGACTGCAATTGAGTTCCAGCAGCAATATAAAGGAAGTGGGTAAGTTTTTTTGTTTTTGTTTTTGTTTTTTTTGTTTTTTTTGTTTTTGAAAAGGAAGTGTAGGCATTCATATAGTTATCGTATTTCCGCGTTTTGTAGGCTAGACATTTTTTTTTCAAAGCATGCCTAGCATAGGCGTTTAAATGAGGGAGATGTCTATTTGAAGGAGGGGTTAATTAAACCTACATGGCTCGGAGACCTATGAGCGAGCGTCTGTGTCACGATTCGACGCATATGAGTCCATTGGGCATCTTATAAGTCCAATATATGAGAAAATGATAAAATCTTGGATATAGTGCGGGGTCACAGCTGCCCTGAACATAAGTTAAAATTATCATTCTATGGAATAAGCGAATTTCCATTGCCTGATGACCTATGACCGAGCGTCTGTGTCATGATTCGACCCATATGAGTCCGTTGAGCATCTCATAAGATCCAATAAATTTGAAAATAGTAAAAAATATTGGATAGCGTACAGAGGTCACAGCTGCCCCCGAATATAGATGAAAATTATCATTTAATGGAATAAGCGAATTTCCATTGTTTGGTCAATGGCGACACGGAAATGCGCTGTGTTTCAATTTGTGTATCACACGAACACTGCTGTGTGTGTAGATTATGTGCAACAGAAAAATGCATTACGGTAATGGCCCTGTCATTACAGTCTGATGGAAGGGGGCGGGGGAGGGGGGGGGTTGAGGTAGAAATTGAGGGGGTACTACTTTCAAATTAAAGACACATACTTTTGATTTTGAGGGAAAAAGAAAAAATAAACGCAAGCATAATCTCATAAATTTTGGAAAATAATGATAGGTGTAATTGATAAAATTGACACATCTAAGTGCTATTCATTCCGAGTATCTCATACTCTACTTTGCTTATTATACCAACATTACTAATAATGATAATCAGACATAAAGTACACACACACGCACGCACAAGCACACAAACACACACACACACACAAACACACACACACACACACACAAACACACACACACACACACACACACACACACACACACACACACACACACACACACACACACACACACACACACACACACACACACACACACACACACACACACACACACACAGTAGATAAGCTTCTGGACAGTGAATTCGAAAGTTGCATGTCGAGCCCCCAATCTGTGAGGAAGGACTTGTATTGTCCTATGAATCCTACGTGCCTTGCATTAGTGCTGCCAGAGACTACGTCGACTCCACATGGAAACAAACTAAATCTCCAGTCCCCGACTTGTTCAGCTCGTCTGCTTCAGATGGAGGAGGTGATCAGTCTACTCTTACCCCCCCCCTGTCAAAGTGGACGCGCGGAGTCAACTCCACGTCATTTTTAGGTCGAAAAAATGACAAAGTCCGTAAAAATGGTGAAAAATATGAAAAATTAACCTTTTCATTGTCGAATCGACAACACGATTTGCATGGCTCCGCAGCGGAGTCTGGCAGACTCGTGCGGACTCTTGCGGCCTCCGAGAGGGCTCCGCGCTACCTCCGCGCTATCTCCGTGAGCAAAAATGGCGCGGACTTTCTCCACTTCTCTGGAGAAGTGAAAATTTGAGTTCGCGTACAACTCCGCGGGCGGTGGGATTATTGATTAAATTTCCTTTGATATTTTTGAGTTCGCTGGTCTCCGTACAAAGCCGTATTTGGCACCAACGGACTCCGTCTGCCTCCGTACCACGTAAAATGAACGCCGTTCACCTCCGCTGTACGCCGCTGTACGCCGCAAGAGCTCTCCGCATGGGATTCGTGTATGTAATTGATAGCCTACAAGACAAAAACCCTATGGTATCATTTGGGGTAAAGGGGGCACCCCCTGCGATCCCCCCTGTATCTGCCTATTCTATACCAATTTATAATAATCCCAGCGGGCACAAGACGTTTGGATCAACGTTGATTCAACATTGATGTCTGACGTTGCAACAACGTCAGGCAATCAACGTCAGGGTGACGTTGAAAATCTGACGTTGTGTCAACGTCAGGCAATCAACGTTGGGGTGACGTTGAATTTACGTTGGCTGACGTCACAACGTAATACAACCATAATCCAACGTCAGGCTGACGTCAGTGTGCCTGCTGGGATATAGTATGTGAGTTCAGAAACTCGTGGGGTATACAAGATGTCGTCTCTAAACAATACGATGTCTGTGGAGAGACAATTATAAATAATAGCATTTATTACAATTACTGGGGAGGAGTTGTCCAGCATAGGATGTTCTGATTCGATAGTTTATTAAGGTTTTATCTGTGCCATTATTCAAATTCTATTTGTCAGTACATTTCATGAATCCCTTTCTATGGCATAATTATCCATATTATTCTCTTTGATTATCTATTGTAAAAAGCGGCATGGAATCAGCCTTGAAAAAAGCTCACATAAGAATAGACAATGCCACACACAGACAGCATACAGACCCCCCCCCCCCCCACACACACACACACAGAGACAGCAGATAGCCCCCCCCCCACACACACACACAGTCAGCATACAGACAAAGTTCGCTGTCATACGCGCTACCTCCGAGCATGCTCCGTCGCAAATTTGATGGAAAATAAGCTCCGCTCGGACGCCGCCTTTGTTAAGCCGACTCCGCCGAAGTTGGCTACACTTCGCGGAAGTTCGCAGGACTTCGTCAAATGACTTCGCTGCTCTCAGCAAGGAATTTTCCCTTGTTATTTTGTTATTTGGCAGAGCCTTCATGTCTCCGTCAGCGGACTCTGGATATTCGCTACAGTTCGCTGGTGAAGTCTTGCGGTCCGCAAGACTTCGCTGGCGGAGACATAATACTTCGCTTGACTCCGTTGGCGGAGCCATGGTTGTCTGGTGAATGTCACGCACAATTTCAGTTCACCAGGGTTCGGAAGACTCATAATTTGACTTCGCCAGAGTCTGCTATACACATTTTACACTCCGCACTAGCAAAATTTCTCTCCGCCTGACTTCGCTGCAGTGGAGGTCCGTGGGGGCGAGGGGAGGGTGCTCGAGGGCTATTTCTCCGCCTGCGGACTCACTTCTACTCCGCCAGGAAGGGAAAATTTTGCACAAGTTTGACATTTTTTTAAATTTTCAAACTTCGCGCGCGTAGGCACGCGAAGTCCGCGCTCCGCTCGTCCACTCTGACAGGGGGGTAACACGGCTTTACTAGGATGCTTAAGCAACATTGTGTGCCAGCATCTGAGAATATTGTATATTGGCATTCGCAGGCATGAATCTTCATGATGCTAACAAATGTGAAGCATTCACATTGTGTTCTACCTATTCGTGTTTGTTTTCCCTCTAGTGCCTACCAAATGTGCATCAGATTACTCTCCGTCCACGCTGTCCTGCGGAGGTTGTATGGAAATTGGATGTGGAAATTCAATGCGGGTATCACCACAATCACAAGCAACGATGTTCCTTCATGAATTAGTTTGCTCTTGTAGCCCACTGTGTGTTGCCCAAGGTATGTAGCAAATGTATGTGATGCTATGAAAAAGGGTCTAATTCCAAAATGTTGTTGGGTGAGCATGCAAGCGCCCAAACCACGTAAAAAGCTATGCGGCTATGTTGTGTGCCTGCATTCTCGCTCAACATATTTTGCAATCCTGGGGTCGGGCTTATAAAGAATCTTAACGACCGGTTGATTTTTGGTTGTAACGACTGGTTTTACCGACGTTGTTAAGGTGTGTGCAACGACGTGCTAATAAAACTATCGTTAGCATGTCGGTCGGTGATGTACGAATTCAGTACAATGTAGTATAAATTGTCATAAAATCTAGGCTTACCGACTAAAGGTGGTAACTAAACAACTGCCGTCACTGTTGTGCTCACTGTGAAACGCAACAAAATCAAAACGTATATAGCCTTAATAATTAATTTTAAATGCTTAATACTTCAGAAAATGAACATTAGAAAAAATAAAGACAATGATCATATACTTTGAACATATCAATTACTCAATCTATTATTGAAATATATTGAGCAACAGTTTTTGTTCTGAAACACATAATACAAACTGTATTTAATCTAGGGTCAACAATTATTGGCTGTGTGCTAATGTGTACAGAGATCTAGGGGTGGTGTGGGCGTAACGACGTGCGTTTTAGTGTTAACAACCACCCAACTGTGGTCGTTATTAACGACGCCTTAACCACGTTTTTAGGGACGATTTGAAGTTTTATAAGCCGTAAATTGGACGACAAATACTGTAATCGACGGCAAACAGTACAACGACGTCGTAAAGGCTTTTATAAGCCCGACCCCTGGCCATATACAAGTAAAACATTGACATACGCAATTCTAAATAATAACATATTTTGATATTCCAGCTCTATTGTGTGCCTTTGAGACAATTGTAATCAAACACAAATCTAAATGTCTTGATAATGGACTCTAATCAGTCAAAATTCATATCTGTATCCCAGGCCTGGATCTCAAGACCATTTATTTGTGTTATTTCAGATCATTATCAATTATAAAGAATAAGTTAGATTGGAAGGCCAAATAAAGTTTAATGATTGCTTTACTTGAATTGTGACTCATATCATGAAGATGGAAACACTCTGTATATTCACTTGAATGAATTGGGGGGTCATACTTTTCATTTCTCAATAACTGGGGGTTCGGACTTTCATTTTGGAAGGTATTGATTGTTATTGTATATTTCCATCTTCTGCAGTCACTTCTTAGCACAGTAGTAGGTGTGTGGGTGGCGTGTGGATCCCCTCGTTTACCTGTTGTATCTGATTCCGACTGAGTTAAACTTATCATAATATTTATTGAGTTTGAGTTAGCTTATTTAAATGCGATTAACTCACTCTGGGTATCAGATGTCCTGGAGAGACCTCTGACGCATAACTATTCTCATAAAAGCATTTGACCAATCATAGCTTGTTAATCTCAGGATGTGAATGAGGTCAAATACTCAGTAAGCATCAAACATGAATGTTTTGTACAATAGTATTTTATTCAAAACTTTTTATTGTTTTTAATGACACAACATGGATTTCCACACCTTTTTTTTTGGTAAACTGTGCAATAATCGACGGTGAAGAATATAGTCTTTTTGACGACATAACATTTTATCTAAAAGCAAATCATGTTGCGGGTGACTAGTATGAAAATGTTACCAATAACAATATATCCTAAAATAACCAATGGTAATGAAAACCCTGTAATCAAATATTTGCCAGTAGCTACCATACACGAAGATATTATTCCAACATTATTGTCCATTCATAAACAATACTTTGATAAGTTTGCATAGAAAAAGTTGTATATTAGTAAAACAATGTTATCTGTCCTACAGTAGCGAGTCATATGAACATTTGTAAAATGATATAGATTCTGAAAATCTATTACTAACTTGGAACTCACATTTTAAAAGCAGATATTTGTATACTTCTGCAGTCACCCAGGTACAAACTGTGCAAAACACGTATACATATGTTCTAAATAGTCGAATTCACTTCTGTTCAGATGTGTGATAACCTGGTAACACACCAAAATTTGAAACATAAGAAAATTTGGACCATTACAATTCAAATACAAATACCCGGTACAAGAAATGTAGACACATACCCTGGCAATGTTCCACCTAACTTCCAGTGGCTGTTTGGATGGTTGTAAACAGTAATAAATTTAGTAGAACCTCCACATAAGACCACCTCTATAATAAGACCACCTTTCCTGGTCCCAATCCTTCAAAATGATTCCTATGGGAACCTCCATATATAGACCACTTATCCATTGAAACCGCTTTCAGTCGGTCCTACAAGTGGTCGTAATAGAGAGGTGCTATTAAACAGGCTACATGATTGGTGCCTACAACAAATGCGATCAAATATCTTACAAAAAATAAACTAGTGTTCATTCATAAACTAAAATACCGAATACCCCACTCTCTACGAGAGGCTAATAATTTATAAAATAGTGGTTCCTCTGTACTAAGTACCATTGCTTCCGAAGGAACCCTCTCTCAAAAAATCAGGTACCAGCCAATGACTTGCGTTCCACAATCACACTATCATCTTGATTTGCGTGTGTGCAATAGCATTCTGCACGCGAGTTATTTATTGTAACAAGCCCAGATTAATTCTCAGAAAAACCGGAGCGCTAAGCAGGGTAGGGCAAACAATCCGGGCTCCTTAGTAAATATATGGAAATTGCCGACTTTCTACCCAAGAGTGTTGTATTAATATTGTGCTAATCTTCCTAATTTTAACTTGGGATGAATTTGGTAGCCTCTGTTCTACAACATACTAGAAGCATTCTCAGAAATCATAGTTAATAAAGATTTGCTGGGACATTTAATTTTCCATCTTTTTGCATCCAATACGAAATCAACAGTCCTGACAGGGAACGCTTAACATTCCACGACAACACTGAATTAACAACAAATACTGAGTAGCAGGTGGTTGCAATCATGGGTTTTTTAATCCTAAGTTTTGAAATAACTTTCACTTAATAGAATTTTCTATCGAGATAATATTACCACAGCATTCAAACAGACATATCATACCAGAGAGCAGTAATAAATACGGTTGTCAGCACACTGATGACGTAATGCTCTCTGATAAAACAAGTGTCAACGAACATCTTCGGACTTTCAACTTATATTTGACAAACTTATTTGTTCGTTTGTTTTTATTTCTTGGTGTCAAATCAATCGCATATTTGTTCTTAATCATTCTCAAATAAGTTTAAAAGGATATAATTTTGATGCAACGTTATATTTGCTATTTTTCTGTGCTGGTCTAATGTCGACATTTACGTAGTAAAACGGACCAACAAAATAAAAGATGCCCCTTTGAAAATTATTGCTGTGGATTAATTATTGCATCAATTCCTATAAATGTAAGGCATTCTGACAAGAAGTGTATGCACTTTCTTATTTTCAACACACGAGACCAAAATATGAACAGTTATTGTTGTAATAACCTTCAAACATCGACACGGCACTGACACTGTCGCGGAATTTCACCTGTCAAAATGTCCAATCCACAGGATAAATGTTCAAAATAAACTATTTAGTTGGACCAATTACATAGACGTATATATATGGATGGAATCGCATATTACTACAGATTATTTCCATTAAAATATTATATTGGTTCAACAACTAATAAGTGAAATAATAACCATATATTTCCGTGGCATTGCGAGTTCTCCGTTTATCACTAACAGTAGCAGTTGACAAAAAAAAAAAAACAAAAAAAAAACCTACACCACACGGTTGTCATATTAATATATAAGTTTGATGGAAAATAATCTGCAGTAATATGCAATTCCATTCATATACATACGACTATCTAATTGGTTTAACTTCATATAATATAATTGGATTTAGTTTAGATATTTTCATTTGACAGCAGAATTCGGCGAGTATACTCACGTCAATGTTTGCAGCTTATTACAACAATAACTATTTAATATTTTGGTTCCAGGTGTTAAGAATAAGAAACAACATACACTTTTTGTTAACTTGCTTTAAGTTGATAGGAATTGATGCAATATTCATATGATATAATTGGATTTAGTTTAGAGATTTCCATAAGCTTTACTACGGCAACGCTATCAATGGCGCCAATGTTTGTCCTACCTAGGCCACGTGCGCTGAATCTCATGAATATTCATGAGTTGTGACGTCATGCGTGCAGAACGCTATTTCTGCCAAACCAGTAGGAAAATTAAAAACATTATATACGAAAATATACCGGGAATCCTCTTTCATTACGAAAGAATGTGTAATAAAGCATTTTGATTCTAATAATATCATTTACACATGTGGATAAGCAACCTATGATGTATATTTATTAAATACATAACTATTATAAAACAAGTTGATAGGCAAAGTAATCAAACATTCTATTTAGATCATAACGTTCTCATTCTCTGGCTTTGACATTTTGATTTTAGTGATAATATGCTGTAAACGTGTCCAAAATTATATTTTGTCAGTATAGAAGCTGCCTTATGCACCATTGAAGTGAACAAAACCAAACAGGACAACCAAACATTACTTGTTGTCTCAATATTTCACTTGGGAACGACCCGGTTCATTCTGGTCACGTGACGGGAAACATATGAGTAGAGAGGTCACTTTGAAGAAGCACGATTCATAAAAAAATATATGAAAATTAGATGTTCATTATATTATACCATTTATCATCAAAATAATTTATCTAATACAATGATACAAAATATAATTAAAAAAAAACAAAAAAAAACAAAAAAAAACTTGACCTCTCGTAGAGAGTGCGAATACCCTGTAGATTGTAGTATCTAGTATAGGTTGAATGATCATGAAATTTGACAGTATGAATTTTGTTCTAACTTTCTTAATATATATAGCACAGTCTCCATTAAAAGTTCATTCTCATCGTGGAATGACCATAAACAATATGCATTAAACAGTAGATTGCATTTCATAGTTCTTATGCAACTTTTAAAAAATCAACCGGACATCTGGTTTCAATAAAAAAATCATTAGCAAGACTGGATCTTCAGCAGATAGTTTTGCATTAGAGGTTTAAGTGTTGTGTTTGGTTGTTTATTTCTTAATGTCATACAACATATAGATTATTATAATACATATAAAAATCATTAATATATGTTGCCCGGCCATATCTGGCATATAAGACAGTACATTAAAATACATTTATGTTAAAATACAAATTTGAGTAAAACATATAAAGCATATTAAACATTTGACTGTAATGAAAATAAAATTTTATCAAACAAGTTTACATTAAATATTTAGTAGACCTGAACGCCTTTCCATAATACTAAAACTAATTTCCCTAAAACCGCCTGTATATTTGTATTGGTCATCAATGAACAAAACTGATCTTTAAAACACAGGTCTGGATTTAACAGACCTATCACATTCTGTCTGAGATCATCATATATAGGACATTGAAGGAGCAAGTGAACTTCATCTTCTATCTCATTATTGCATAATGTACATAACCTCTCTCCCAATTGGACCTTTTGTCTCCTGCCAAGTTCAACCATTATTGGAAATGAACCACATCGTAACATTGGAAGTTTTTTTTCTGTGTGCAAAAGGCATTCGTGTAGTGACATATGTTTCTACTAATATATATTTTTTATAGGAACGGTATAACCGAAGTTTGTTACCATTAACATTGCCATGATCATTAAAAACATTGTTACACCATTTATCTTTCTCCCTTACATTTAGGTAATGTCTAAAGTCACTCAGTATTCCTTTTGTACAAACACCTTCATTGCACGAGGCGCTATCTAGTAACTGACAATCTTTTAACATTGATTTAACATCATATTCAATAGTTTTGATGTTACGTCGAGATATTGATAGCGACCACTGGTGCATTCTATAAGTTAATCTGTCTTTATTCATGTTTTTCAACCTACACCAAAATCTAACCATCTCTAAATGTTGTTTTGCTTCGACTGACAGCCACCCCATATCACCCAATGCAAGCAACATTAGATGTGCTTCTTGGCACACCTACGAAGTATTTACATGCACGATTCTGTATAACATTTAATTTATTGTAGCCTTTTGCTTCCCCATAACGCTGCACCATATAGCATAACGGGTTCAACCAATGATTGATAAAGTTTGGTAAAAATCTCATATGAGTTACCACCTATTTGATTATACTTTGTTATCATACCACCTAATGCCCTAACAGCACTTTTAGCCACATCCTTAACTATTTCATCTGTATCTAGATGTTCGTTAGAATACAATCCTAAGTATTTGTATTTATTGGTGGTAATAATATCACAATTACTTAGTTTAAACCCTTGATTTGTAAGTGCAATTGAATGGGGTCTACAATGTACAATTTTAGTCTTGTCCTGGTTTATTTCCATACACCATGTACTACACCAACCACTTATAACATCTAATTGTTTCTGTAACCCTTTAGCAGTCTCAGAGACCACCACAATATCATCTGCATAACATAGCATGGACAAAGCTTGATTACCACACATTATACCCTCATTAACCCTATTTATGCTTGTAATAAGATCATTCATGCACAATGAAAATAATGTTGGAGAACTGGGATCCCCTTGTTTTACCGAACATTCAATCAAAAAGCTAACAGTCATAAGGTTATTAATACGAACAGCTGCCATCAGTACACCATTTTTATAGAATGACTTCAATGCATTCAACATTTTACCTCGCACACCTAAATTGAAGAGTTTATACCAAAGACATGCATGATTAACCCGCTCAAATGCCTTCCTGGCATCTATAAACAGGCGTAAGTACTGCGTTTCACCAATAGTCGGTTTCTAATAATTGTATACAACACATACATGTGGTCAAGGCAGCTACGCGATGATCTAAACCCATTTTGTTCATCATTTAAAATATCATTACATTCTATCCAATTACACAATCGTTTATTCAAAATAGAGGAGTAGCACTTACAAATTATATTCATTTGTGTGACCTTCTATAGTTCATTGGATTGTATTTACTACCTTGTTTAAAAATTGGATGAATAATTCCTTTAAGCCAAGAGCCTGGAACAATTCCCTTGTCAAAGCAATATGAATATATCTTATGTAAAATATTAATTACAGCTTCATTTTTCAAACATTCAGCTGTAATACTGTCAAAGGCTGCCGCCTTATTATTCTTTAAACTATACACACCTTTTCTCACTTCATCCAAGGTTAAAGAACTGTTTAGCAACTCTGGCCCACTATTTTCATTTTCATGGGGCATAGCCGATCGCACCTCTTCAATTTCCCTCATTCTGCTTTCTACATGCTTGAGATGGTCACAGTCAAATATTGGATTATTTGGGTTAGAATAGATTGTTAAAAAGTCATTCTTCCATTTCTCAATCACTTTTCCTACATCGGTTACTATTTTTCCATTCACCTCAACGGCTAGTGGTATAAGACTATCTCTCTGTCCTCCAATACTAATTTGATTGATTTTCTTTCCAAACCCAACCATATCTGTTTCTAGAAGACTGTGTATATCCTCCTGTTTTTGGTTATTATACCTTCTCTTTTCCCTACGTAGTTCTCTGTCAAATTCTTTTCTAGCATTTATATAATGAGATTTTTTCCCTTCTTATGTCCTCCTTTGTCTTAGCATTGTAAATAACACTGTTCTTTTTCTCTTAGAATTTTCCATTTATTCTGTATGTTGTCACTCCACCATGGTTTTTGCTTTAGCTTATTGTTTTTCTTCCTATTATATAGTTTCACCTCGTGCAACTGGTTTTTCTTTTCAGTATGTAAAAGATGTACAAGGTCTTCCCCAGCCCTATTAATATCATTCAGCACTTTTAGATCATATTCGATTCTTTCAATTGTATCCAAAATAAGGTGATGGATACCCTCATTATTCATAAACGTATCCTTAATGTCTTTAATGTTGTACTTAGGAATATTATGCTCATAGCATGTAACAGTTCCATCTGTAATAATTATATCATTCCAAAGGCTACCATCAATTTCAGTAATAACCACCGAGTGATCAGGCAGTTTTGATAAAATTGGTATCTCTATATGATACTCATTTTCATCGTGGAATGACCATAAACAATATGCATTAAACAGTAGATTGCATTTCATAGTTCTTATGCAACTTTTAAAAAATCAACCGGACATCTGGTTTCAATCAAAAAATCATTAGCAAGACTGGATCTTCAGCAGATAGAATTGGTTTAAGTTATAATTTCTTTATTAATAGGCTTAGAAGCTTCAAAAAAAGATCATTTTGTTTGTTATGCAACAAACACATATAATATAGAGACCTAACATGAACTAATCAACAAGTGTGTATGAAAAGTTGACTTTCTCATTGGAGGTAAATTGTCACACCATGCATATCAGTTGTCACGGCTTTGACAATAAACATTAAAACAGGCACGTGCACAGGTCCACAGCCTGGAGTACGCATACATCTCAAAATGACAGCTCGTACTTTCTCCACATATGAATTCCTTAGTAGTGCAAGAATGTTTTTCTCCGTAATATATCTATAAAATTACGGTACCCAATTGATTTACTATGCTGCAATTTCAATATAGCTAATAGTCATACTTGAAAACAGGTGCTACTCTATGAAAAAATATTGTTTTACTATGTGTTTTGATATTTCAGGCGACTGCTGTCCGGATTTCGACGAAATGTGCCCTGGTGAATATTCAGAGGGAAGTCGTTTGGCATCAAAAACTCCTGCGATGAGCTGTAAATCTATAGAACTTGCCAAGCTGGGCTATGATTTATTTTGGATGGTCACTACCTGTCCAGATAGTCAAGACGCTTGTGATTTATTAGACATTGATGCCAGCGATGGCCTTGATTCTCTACGAGTGCCCGTGCCAGTCACAGATCTCCAGACAGGGGTTGACTATGTGAACCAGGCATGCGCCAAATGTAACAATATCTCCACCGGCGAGATCTGGACAACATATGTCAATTGTTTCAAAGGTACAAATATCAACAGTTTGTTTGATGTGTTTATGGAAATGGATGCGTGTAATGTCTATGTATTGCCTCCAGGAAGTGCTCAGCCATGTGTCCCTTATGAGCCTTGGGTTTGTGGGAATTCTTCATGTCATGACACCGACCATGAACCATGTGAGACCCAAGGAACGGCTGTTTTTGCTAGCCTAGGAAGTCACGTTGTAAATACCGTTTGTGAAACCTGCCTTCCCCCTGATTCAAATCCCAC
This sequence comes from Streblospio benedicti, assembly GCA_019095985.1. Taxonomy (NCBI): domain Eukaryota; kingdom Metazoa; phylum Annelida; class Polychaeta; order Spionida; family Spionidae; genus Streblospio; species Streblospio benedicti. The sequence continues at coordinate 1,734,350 of CM032666.1, forward strand.
TTATGAACAGCTAGAATGCGGTGTAGGTATTGTTCCCGAAAGTTGACCCTGATCCCTTTCTTGCACCCAATTCGCTGTCGATTCTGTTCAATTTTAATGTGAAAGAAACAGAAGCAGAAGAAGTAAGAAAAATAACAATACCGGCTGTGGACAGATTGTGTGAATTTCAATTGGAGGATCCGACCCCTCAGAAAAAATGCTTAGTTGAAGTAAGAAGTTATAATGTTTACACATATCACATTCAAGTTAAAGAATCTACTTCTGATTCTGTAACAGACCAAATAGCTTCACACGGCAATAAGGTGGCAAACAATATCACTACCTTCGATTGGTCATCTGAAGGAAACCCCGTAGGAGTTGACCTAACAGAACTGGCATGCACATATGTGAGTGGTTCCATAAAGATGTCAAAAAATGAATTGGGAAAACGATACAAATTCGTGAACATGATTGTAACATGTAAACATGTAGTAATCATCTCTGATGTTCCTGCAAAGGATAACGGTATCTCTTCAGCTCTTAGTCATGTTAACTTCATTATTAGTTTTATCCATTTCGATCAAAAGGCTTTTATCATAGATATGTTCCATTCCATCAAGGGCCTGGGCTCATCAAGTAACGTGACTATTACGGCTAAACAAAATGGGATGGTACAAGATAGTGTTCACTGTACATTGAATGATAGCCAATATAATTCCACCAAACCATTACAGTGTACAAAAACTGGCTCTACCACATTTTCATTATACCAGCATGATTCTTACGCAATGAAGATAACCACCTGCGTGGCATTAGCGTTGTCATTGATGGGTCTTCTCATTCGAATTTGCCTACAGCCCTTTGTCCCATGGTATTGGTCCGCCCCTAACAAACTGCAATTCTGTCTCTGCCTGACTCTCTTCACCTCGTTTTCAGTCTTTCTTGTAAGTCCGTACACATCTTCTTATCACCTGCTTTGCTATGCATGTGCTGCTCTTACACAATGCTGCTTCATGTCATCGATAATGTGGAAAAGCATATTGGGGTTCTTTATGTTCCGCACATTTCGGCGCTCTACACTTTCTGCAAATGAAATCCAGAATACAACTTTAGTTTGGTGTTATTTCATTGGTTGGGGCATACCCATATCTGTAACTGCAGTATCAGTCATCATTGATAGAATGGCTTTAGTTAATCCGTATTACAAGCCTTCGTATGGTCCTCCCACCTGTTGGATGAATGGTCAGTTTGGTCACATGGTTTATTTTGGAGTTCCAATCCTTCTCGCACTCCTATTCAATATTGTAATATATGTTGGAACAGGCTGCATTATCAGAAGTACTCTAGCACAGTCCGCCGTAGTGAGTGGTATGAACATGAGACAGGAATTTGTACTTTATCTCAAGTTAGGAATAATAATGGGATTGACTTGGGTGTTCGGCTTTCTTGGTAATGCAGTGAACCACTCCGCCATTTGGTATATTTTTGTCATACTTTGTGGTCTCCATGGTCTGTTCATTTGCTTTGCATTTGTCTTCAACATGAGGGTTTGGGAATCTATTAGTTCTTTGTTTATAGAATTTTATGGAAGCCCGGATTTAAATGGGCAAGCAACAGTAAGCCAAAGGCACCAACCATCTACTATTATTCCTCATTGATGTAATAATTTGTTGCTTTGGAAATGCTACGTTTTATTCTCCACGTTAGTAGGGGAGCTAAGCTCGAGAATCGTTCATTTTGTGATAAAAGCATGAAAGTTGGCACAGAGTTACCTTAGGGCCGAGTCATTATTTCAGAAGTGGGGGGGTCGGAAGTTTTTCTAGACATCAGTGTTTCTAACTTCTGACCCCCTCCCCCACGGGTTTACAAATCAAACATATGACACCGCCCGACGCGTTTGAAAATTAAACATATGAACCAACCCCCCACGGGTTCGCAAATCAAACATATGACTCCCCAACATCGAAATATATGCCTGAAATATGAACTTCCGACCCCCCCCCACTTTAGTATATATAATTTACCCAGTATATGATACCCCCATTTCCACTTGCCCTGTATATGTATTAGCACAGCATTGTACTGTCATATATGCTGTACAAATTTGCAAAAATATTTAGCTATACGAATGAAACTATGAATGAATGAAATTAGCTTTCACAGTTTTTTAAATGCAATAAACAAAATGTAATACAAACTGTATATATTAACTTGTCATGATATAAAAGGACTGATGCTATTTAATTGGATTTAGAGAAAGCGATTTAATCTTCAATCTGTTATTTTGAAAAAAAAGTAAAAGAACTTATATTGTATTTTCCGAAAATAAAAGTTAGTGGTTAGTCGAAAGACAATTAAATGTAATATAATTCAATCTTGATACAGGGTTTCATATTCCATTTCATAAGTTGCTTGCAGTGGCTCATCAATTGCACTAATATAAGAGCCAATGAGGTATTATCAAAAACTCTAAATTCAATTAATAGCACCAGTGCTTTCATATCATGACAACTTAACTTTGATATATTTTAAGCAGTACAAATTCTTGGGGAAGGTACTTGTTTCTTAAAGAAAATTTTCCATCCAATCACTAAAATCCTCTGTCAAAAGCATTTTGGCAAATATGAGCAATACAATTGCATGTGTTGAGTGTTGATATATGAAATTAGGTACAAAATTACAAGATATTTTATACAACCAAACGATTGATCACATACAAAAGAAATAGATCAGGACATTCTACCAGCATTTATTAAGAAATATAAACGCTGGCCACGGCCTCTTTCAGTAAATTTACAAAATTTGAACATTTGACCCCCAGTAAAATTTCAAGAATCAGAATATTTGACCCCCCCCCATATTCTTCCATTTTAAACTTCAGACCCCCCACAACTTCCATTCTGAAACTTCTGACTCCCCCACAACATTCAAATTCAAATTTCTGACCCCCCACAACATTCAAATTCAAACATCAAACATCTGACCCCCCCCCCGTTTTTTCCGACACCCCCACGGCTTAAATAATGACTCAGCCCTTATCACACTGTGCTAAAGCATGGGCAGGTGGTACGTTTACCACCTGCCCTCACAAACCAAGATGGACGCCTCACTTCAGAAATATTTATTGAAATTCCTGCCAATATACACTTGTATAACAACAAACTTTGTGTTGTAATGCTGTAATACTTAGTATTTTCAATAATTCAGTTGAAAACATTTGTCAATCATCTCTGACTGGCTTAATAAAGGTAATTTTTTGTGGAAGTTTTGTGGTCAGGTGGTAAGTAAACTGTTGATTTTTGAAATTCCATTGTGGGCAGGTTGTAAGTATAAAGGGGGCAGGTGGTATCTGGCCAGAATCAGTCATGTAAGACCATGTAACCTCTATTACAGCAAGCCTGACACAATTGTATGAATATTTCATATGTAATAAAAGCTTTTTAAAATGTTTTTTTCCCTTTTTGAATTTCATTTCACAATAACACATTAGGTACTATTGATCAAATATTGTTACTACAAATTACATGTTATCACTAAATCAAGTTATATCCAAAATATCAACTACTTATATAAGTTCATCATTGCCATGCCATGCATAGAAGAATATTTAATGTGTATTATCACAACAAATCGTCCATAATTAAGACTTAATAAACCATCACAATTTCAGAACATGAACATTATCTGCATAAACTTTACTGTCAGTTTACTGTTACTGTAAGTCCATTTCATCATCTTTGATTCCTGCTCTTCTACGAGGCAAGATCTTTTCCTCATTGCATCTATGGTAAGCACGGACACCTTGAGCCCCAGAAGAACTTGCAGAGTAATCACTGATTACACCACTTTTGCGTTTTGGGTGTTGCTTTTTGGTTTTTAAAGTATCAAACAAATGTTGCCTGAAATACCTGATATTATTTAAAAATACTTCAAAAATGTAGTAATGAACAACAACATATTTTATGGCTGATTTTAATTTTACGGTTTTGTTTTAAAGCATCAATACATTTGGTCATTTAACAATTATTGAAAATTATAACTCATTGGCAAAAACAGGTAATAATATAACCATAAACATACTTGGCAAAAATAGTGTATTCATTTGAAGGCATGGTCGCAGGTTCTTGTTCATCTGTAGATTTTCTTAAGTCCAATATTCATAATCTTTGTAAACTCGCTTTCGAGATGTCATCATTGAAAAGTTCCTTAAAGAATTACAATAATGTTTCATTTATTGTCAATAAATTACCAATATGGAAGAGTAAATTCTAAATAAAAAATATGTTGATTCAGGTCACTTTGATTTCCATTGTGTTCTCTTACCTGTTAGGATCTAATTTATGTTTCGCCAAACACACAGCTGTTCCAAGTGCCATCATCAGCTCTGAGTACGCCTGTTCCTTTAGGGTCAAAATCCTAGAAATAGAAAGGAAAATAGATAATAAAAGTCCAACAAGGAAAAATAACTTCATTTTGTTTTGATTTCAAATCACACTAGCTTTATGTGTATGTATAGACAAGATAAGTCTGACATTACAATGTACTTGAAGCTACATGACTGTACCTGAAATGCACCAAACGTGGTCTCTGAATCCAAACTAGATATTGAGCGATGATTGAATGTTCCTTCTTTTGTGATCTTGTACAGCTGCAGTCTTCGATCGATATTACAAAGAAGACCCTCAAATGCAATTGGGAGACAACAACATACATACCAGGTGGTGGAAATGATCCTGGCTGGTAATGACTCAGTAGCTCTTTTCTCATATCTAGCATCTACTTCATTCTTTGTGCAGTATCGACACCCGCTTCATCAACAGCCCTGTACCAATTTCGCATCAATCGGCACCACTTTGCTTCAGCTGCGTCCCCATTCATTTCCATAACGGATTCAACCTTTTCAGAAAATGTTGTCATTGCAAATGCATTTCTCTGCCTGTCTCTTAATTATCTCACCAATTCCAGAGATAGTCCCGTGTTTTCTTCACGAGATTTGCCACTTTCTGCCTCTGCCACTTTTAACCATGCAGTTGAATGAAGACCCATTCCAAGCATTCCCTTGCTGCAGCATCTACATCTGTTATCTACCAAAAGATGATGAGGATCAATAATTAATTGGATTGGTGAACCTTCAAACAAAGTTGGCTGAGCAATAGATTGATTAATCTCAAAATTTTCTTGTTCGGTAGCAATCACATATGGTTGGCCACTTTTAAAAGTAAAAAACTCATCATATTTTTAAGTTCCGATGACCATTTATTCGTGGCATATAAAATATTAGTTGCAATTCTGGGGATTTTCTTCAACCAAGCTTTCACAATTGACTTCAATGAAGGCACTTGAAATTGTCTCTGCACAAGCGTTCCATCACCATAATTTTGACACACACAATTGACAAGTAGTCTCTTTGGACCACTGCATTGGATATTGGATAATGAAATAATTGCTTTTCATTCATTGACTGTAAAATCTTTGTTTATATTTTCTGCATTTGATAACATCGTGCCAAACTCTTCGACAGTTACAGTTTCTCACCTAAATAGCCTACGTCCTGAAGATGATGCTAAAACTGCAATCAAGATCCCTTTTGACAGTCCTTTCTGCACAAGTTCTTTACTTTCATCAACTTTCTCTTCTACTTCTGTTAATGCTCTGGGAGGGCAGATCACTTTGAGAATTTTTGTAAGCACGTTTGATTGCAGACTTTGCGCCTTCATCTAATCTGGAAATAATATCTTCAGAAAGGAAGGGTAATTCACTTTCGGCATCATCAGCATCATTTTCAGTAGCAAGATCATCTTCCTCATTTAATTCTCTCTGCTTACTACTGTACTTTCTGAGTAATTACCTATATATTTTGGCGTTATCAATTGTCCGTAATTTTCATAGGAAATAACTACCTTATTTCCGTCTTTATGATTTTTTTTCTCTATCAGTATTCGAATTGCAAAGAAATTCAAGCTGCTTCTCTCTACTGACTGATTGAGCTTCATCCCAAACCACTTTTGACAGCTTGCACAAGGTTGTAGGGTTTCCCTCAAAGTCACTAATAGAGATTTCCAAAACTTGACCGTCAAATGCTACTACTTTCACAGCTAACTGATGTTGTGTGACTTCCTTTATGGCTTCTTTTATAATTTCTCTCATTGCGTCCATTTTCAAGGAAGTTCCAGATAAGTAGTACATTATTGGCATGACATGACCTGCTTCTGGCATGTTTGGAATTGCTCTTCATTCTTCTTCAGAAATTACAGTTATCAATATTTCTCGAGCAGGTAGTCGTGTTATATCATACGCTTCTTTTATCTCATTTTGGCAGCTTTCGATGAGAACCTGCATAGTTTCTATTGCAAAATCCCGGATTTTAGGCACTAGATTTTCCTGCTTATGGCTTCCATACACAAATCCACTTTCAGCCTCTGTACACTGGCAGGCAATACCACGCATTGATGGAATGATTAATTTATAACATCAATATTACAATACTAAATCTAGTACAAAATCTAGTACAAAAGAATACACCCGAAATAAAAACCAGGATAAAAAGTGGAGGGTCGTGTAGAGGTCAACCAGGAATGACTGCTGGTGATGAATGTCATGCACTGTAGAGACCTGTCTATGATCTAAAGTATGGTTGTAGTGAGGGCAGAAGACATGAAAAATAGAAGAAAGAGTACAGGAGTCAAGAAAATGACATTTTTTACATTACGGGCCCCGTATCATAGGAGGTTGTGAGGTATGTATACTACTATGATTTACAAACACCATACCATACATATTACTACTGCTACATGGGCCCCAGCATCATGGGAGGGTGTGTAGTAAGTATACTACTATTATTTACAGACACTATACCATACACATTACTACTGTTACATTTGTGGTATGTATATTTGATACACATTACTACTATAGTACGTAGTTTTTAAAACATATTCCCCCATTCCATGATGCTGAGGTCCGTGATTTACATTATCAAAGACTAGAATCAATATTATTGACAAGTGGATTCTAACCATTATTACGACAGACTGAGGTCTGAGCACAAAAGACGTGCACGAAAATGTTTGTAAAAACATCAGGCAAGTGCTGCAAAATTTCCACCAGCTGCAGAAACATGAAATTCAAGATTTGTAAAATCAGTAAACAATGACCCTTTATACTAATTGCATGTTCACCAGAATAGATCTGTATTGCTGATATTCATGTAATTGTTGATGATACTCATCTGTAGCCACGGGACAGAACCGTGGCATTCCCCTTGTTAAAACAAGAACGTGGCATCCCCCCACCTTATAAAACAAGAAAGTGGCACAACCCCCCACCCCCACCCCCACCCCACACACACACATGTATGTTAAAAGAAAACGTGGCATCCCCCACCTTATAACAACTCAATCACGATCAAATAGCCTCAAGAGAATATTAGCATTAGGTGCAGTACAACCTCCAATGATGGCAACCTTCATAAAAGACCACCTCTATGATAGGACCACTTTCATGGTCCCAAACCTTCATAAAGAGACCAATGCAAACCGTACAAAGTGACGACCTCTCTATTGAGACCACTTGAGGCTAGCGTGGTCTTTCTATGGATGCCGTCCTACCCACCTCCTTTGTGTAGACCATGTAAGCTGCCGGCCCCAACACCCAGCAGCACTAACCTTTGCTCCCTCACTATTTCTGTGCTGTTTAGCAATTGATTAGGTAGAATTTGTCATGAAGTTTCACTGCAACTGACAATAATTTACCATTAATTTAAATGGCTTTGGAAAAAATGATTTGTTTTGTATTCGGCCAAGAGTGACCTGTCAGACGTGTTTGGTGAGAATTGTTACAGACGACGCCAAGTCGCTCTGAAGAGAGTTCAGTGAATCATATGCAGTTGATGAAAAGCAAAATGAAAATAAGTAAGATCTTAGAAGCCATCAAGATCCACACGCACCGCCCGAAGCTCAACCTCAACCAAGGCAGGAGCATCCCCCCGAACCTCCTCCATCTGCTTTCCACCAGGAACTCCATCTGGCGGAAACCCAGTACGCGCCATTGTGACGTCATCGTACCAAAACAGTCACTCGGTTGAAGGCACCGCGATGGTCGCCGCAACGTCAGTGTATGTTGAAAATAGTAAGTAGTAGTGTAGTGTAGTCATAAATTAATCTAGATGACTAGTCCTACTACTAGTAACAGTCTACATAAAGATGAAAATAAGTAGTTTGTCTACTGCACATGGCCTTTGTATTGTATTGTAATAATTTGTATTGTATTATTGAAAATAACTGGGATGGGGCTAGTCACTGTGACGAAGCCATCACGAAGAAATCTTATGGCTACAGTGCTACTATATACACGCACCAAACCTGAACATAGCTAGACATAATTGTAGTTTCGTGTAGAATTACCAATATAGTTGTTCTGGTGGTAACGTTAAAAGCAACGTTAGAATAAAAGATTCATGCAGGAATATACATGGAAACAAACTATGAAGATCACTACGAACCTACAGTACGTATTGACCATGATAATGGGTAGGTGATGACGCAGCATGTTAGTCTTGTTGATTTACATGTTGGATGGAAACTACCAATGTGTCACAGAGACCTTAACCCTTTACAGGCGGATTAGCCACTGATGTGTCACAGAGACCTTAACCCTTTACATGCGGATTAGCCACTGATGTCAGCTGCTGCAGCCCGATAATAAAGTCTAGCACAAGCTCCAATTTACGACAACAGATGTCTGATCGACCTAAAAGCAGTGAGGGTCAAAAAGACAACCATTGTGACAAATTTAAGCTTATTTCAGCCTTTATCCCATGCTGCACCACTAGGATCACTAACTACTTTAGCCGTGAAAGGGTCAGGTATTGACCGGTTACATAAGCCATAAGGGCGAGGTGCTGCGGCGTGTATTTACAGCCCCTGGGGGTCGCGACCCCGGCTATTGTGCCATGGACGCTGCAGCAAATTGGTGGAAT
>CM032666.1:1750641-1761905 GCA_019095985.1 Streblospio benedicti
TGCTTATGGTAAGGCTGTCCAAAATGGTTTCCATTTGTTATTCTCTCTGACCCATCCACAAACTTTCCTGGGTCTTGCAAAGGTGGAGCTTTAACGCAAGCATTCTTCCAGATCATTGCCTGGAGCTGTGCACGTAAAACATGCTGCTGTGTAGGAGGTATGTTCTCCAGACTTCTTGACTTTTTTTTGTAAATAACTCTTTTCTGCCCTGATTGACCTTGTACATGTTACTTGTGCTCTCATACATGAGGACAACAAAACGTTCAATGAGAGAGAATATTTCTTCACTGACATCCTCTGTCATCATTTGAAATGCCTCAGTTACATACGAGTAGGCTGCCCAGGTCTCCCATGCTTTTGGCTTACCTCTTCTATAGAAGAAGGAAACTGTGTCACAGCCTGTCATAGCATGAAACATGGGCAGTGCAGAGCATGTACTTGGTGATAATGAATTTGCAATCTCATGAATAGGGATAAAGCGATGATTATTGCCAGTTCCAAATGCAACCCAAAATTCTTCTGGTTGCAAGCGTGAAAAGAATGAAATTGCTATGACAACAATATCTAATATCTGTGTCAACTGTTTTAATCATTACTTTTGAGAAGCCTTTCTCTATTGCATCCTTTACATGCAGAATTACACGAGTGTCTGCTTCTTCTTGAATGCATGGCGATATGCTGTCAAGAGTTACATCGTGTGAAGAGGACAGAACGGAAGCTTCGTCGGTGGCAATTGTAATTTTTCCTTCAGGACAAGGCTTTTTAATAAGTTCACTGGAGAGAAACTTAAATAATTCAGTCTTGTTCTCATCAACTCTTAGAAAATCACCCCATTCCATAGGCTTCGGCATTGTAGCAGAAGAAATAACTCATTTACAAAAGCCTTTTCCTCTTTTTCCCCTCAATCCTGCTTTCAAACTATCTTTCAGATAAACGTCTCAAACAAGATCAATTCGTGTGACTGTTTGCAGCTGGTGGAGTATATAAGGGGCAAAGACTTCATCAGAATAATCTTTGAATGTTCTACACATTTTTTGGTGAAGCATTTGAACAATTGCTGCACCATCAAACACTTTGACATCAACTGCTGGAGCATTACTTTGGGTGGTGCACTCCGATTCAAGATAGGGTAGTAATGCAGACTTATCTCATGACCTAGGTGAACCTTCATTTGATAAAGATGGGGATGATGATTGATTCCCAATAGAAAAAAAGCTGCCTAAATCACCATCTCTGCTTTGTGTTCCTATATAAAGCTGACTGAATAAGTTGACATCATTTTTCAATGCAGTCATCTTGCTCTGTTTTGCAGGGTCTGTGCGTTTATAATTGAAGAGAGGTAGTTTGTTTTTCTTGATGGTGTCACTTATCAGAATGGTACCTTCTATAAGTCTACTTTCACAAAATTCCTCCTTTCCAAGTCTCTCGCATTTCTTACACTTCCTTCTACCGATTTATCAACAATATCTTTGGTAGAGAAACGGAAATAGGGCTGCACAGTGAGGCCTATACGATGCATATTAAGCGAGATACCTTGCACCAGATTTTAACAAGCACTGCGATACACCAAAAGTTGCGGAATTTTGTCTAGTTTAAGGCGCTGCCTGATGCCAGCGCGGGAAGTGCCGGGAAAATTGAGAATGAGAAAAATTGTGGTTTCCATGGTAACATCAGCGTAAATTAGACCAAAACTACACAATATAAAAGCCATTACAATATCTTTGGTATGTTAGATAGAGATAAGTGTCATATCTCATATAAAAGGTATTTGAATCTACGTTCAGGGTATTGCAATGAATATGCAAATTACCTCATTTGCATATGCCTAATTTGCATAAACATAGCATTTTTTAGGTTTTTGTCACAAATGCAATTTTTAAAGTTTTTCGGTGAAGTTATTATTCATGCAATCATATTGATATTATTCACCATCATTAACGATACAATCAAGCACTCTCACTAAACATTTGGGTAGGATCGGATTAAAACTGAAGATTTGCCAGACTAATATTTCTGACCACTCCAATTTAATGTGTAATACAAAATCATGTATTAGTAGTCATTTTAAGTGTTTTTGTCAGCAATATTGCAAGACATTGTTTTATGATTTTATTCAATAGATATGATGCCCCTCTATGCCAGAAAAAAGGCTACCAAAATTACCCAATCCAAAATAGGTTTTTTTAGACGGTTTTCAAGATGGCCGCTGGGCATATTGTAAAAAATTATGTTTTTTTATTTTCTAAGCTACATTAATGTGTAATACATGGAATTCGGGGCTAACAGGGTCATTGATTCCATTTCCAGTATTATTTTAATAATTTGACCTTATCTTGACCTTCAAATCCAAGATGGCTGTCACTTACCGTGTGCAGTTTACATTACTTTTGAACCTACATCAATGTGTAATACCTGGGTTTTAGGGTTTAAAGGTGTCACTGATTCCATTTTCAGCATCATTTTAATTATTTGACCTTATCTTGACCTTCAAATCCAAAATTACTACAACTATATGGTGAACATTTTACGTATTTATTTCTAAGCAATTTTGCTGTGTAATACATGTATTTTTAGCTTTTCAGGGTTACGAATTGCAACTGCATTGTGTTATTTTACTGATTCAACCTGATCTTAACGCATAAATCCACGGTGCTTTCATTTACCATTGAAATATAACATATATACTGGTAAACATAATTTGAATGGTAATGGAATCTCAGCGTCTTCATACCTTTAGTCATCAGAGGGCTATGCACAAAGATTATTACAGTAACAAAATTTATTCTAAACCAAAGAATATTTCATACAACAGATACATACAGACACATGTACATTTATGAATATATAACAGATAATATTCAAATATCATTTCCCTGGGGCAAAGCCATAAGCCTCCTTCATCGAGTGACTAAAGAATTTAGGGTCCCAATGCTTGGGAACCTCCAGTGTTTATGGTTCTTCCTTTACATCTTCCAAATCATTGTTGTATTGATTGTGACAATTTGTTAATTGGCAAGATCCACATGCTGATGTACATGCAAGATTGTACAACTGACAGCTACATTTCTTGTAATGACAATGAGTTGTGGAATTGCAGGCTATAACATTAATCACACACTGCGGTGCAACCTTTATATCATTCATTTTAAGGCAGTCATGTCATTGCTTTCCCACTCCCATTTAGAAGGATCATGGTTATTTTCCATCCAAACTAATACTTGGTAGTAGGCCCTCAAAGAATGATATTTACTGGATGAAACTGTAGGTGGTAAACGCTCTTGTGTGACAAATTGTTTAGAAGATGTCACTCTCTGAAAAGGCTCATGAGCTAAACAAGTTCTTTTAAAACATCTTCACGATAGAGGATGATGGCCCCCTTCCCCTGCCCACCAGAACATAGCTTCATGGATGAACCTACAGACTTCGTTATCACCATTGAAATTGTCAAGACGCAACTAAACAGCCTCTACACCGGAAAGGCATCAGGTCCAGACGGTATTCCAACATGTGTCTTGTCACAGGCAGCAAAAAAACTTGAGGAGACCTTCACCCACCTGTTCCGGCTTTCCCTTGATAAGGGTCAACTCCCAGCTGAGTGGAAGAGTGCGCTGGTTACGTCAATTCAAAAGAAAGGCAGTAAAACGACAGCAAGCAACTATAGGCTAGTGAGTCTTACATGCATCGTATGTAAAGTCATGGAGAAGCTGGTGCAAGATCAGATAATGAAACACCTGCAAAGCAATAACAAAGCAACTTTTATCAGAAAGGACAACATGGGTGCTTGCCAGGCCGCTTGTCACATAACTGCCTGAGGTCATGGATAACTGGACAAGTATCCTGGATGATGGCGATAGTGTGGAGATCGTATACATAGACTATCAAATGGCGTTTGACTCTCTCCCACACTGTCGTCTCATGGCCAAAATACACACTTTCAGCATCGGAGGCAAAGTCCTCAAGTGACTGAAAGATTTCTTCACAGTCAGACAGCAGAATGTCGTCATTAATGGCACCCAATCACACAAGGTGCATGGGAGTAGCGGTGTGTACAAGTGTCCGTTGTTGGGATGATAATGTTTGTCCTTTTCATTAATACCTGCCAAGATACGAAGATGTACATGAGAAGCGACACTGATGAAGGCCATTAGGACCTGCAAGTCTCAATGAAGCAAACAAGGATCTTGTGGTGGTGATGGACAACAGACTAGCATTCAAAGACAACATAGCGCAGGCAACATCAAAGGCGGATTGCATCGTTGGAATCATCCGCAAGTCTTTTAACTATCTGATGAAGAAAAACTTTGTCCAGCTGTACAAGAGTCTGGTGAGACCCATCCTGGAATATGGACCCTGAGTCTGGCAATCACACCTGAGGAAACTGTGCAGTGATATTAAGGATGTACAGCGCAGAGCCAAAAACCTTCTATCCCATCTGTACAACCAACCCAACCCTGAAAGACCAAAGATTCTGAAGTAGAGCATCAACACAAGAGGTGACATGATCCAGGTATTCAAATAATATCATCCAGTAAATATCATTCTTTGAGGGCCTACTACCAAGTATTAGTTTGGATGGAAAATAACCATGATCCTTCTAAATTGGAGTGGGAAAGCAATGACATTACTGCCTTAAAATGAATGATATAAAGGTTGCACCGCAGTGTGTGATTAATGTCATACCCTGCAATTCCACAACCCCTTGTCATTAGAAGAATTGTAGCTGTCAGGTGTACAATCTGGCATGTACATGATAGTCTAATCAACGAATGACTTAGGTTGGAAAAAAATTGAAACAAAGCATTCTCAGTTGGAATCAGTCCCTTTTAGGGCTCTGATGCCAGGAAAAAAAATCCCCTAAAATCCCTCCATGGGAAAACCTCATTTTGGGGGTAAAACCAAGATGGCCGCCAATTTGTGAGTAGGGTGTATAAATGACCATAAATACTAAACTACCTAACATAAAAACATGTATTTGGTATCAATTCCCACTAAACTGAGGGTGCCCGATCATTTAGTGATATCTTCAAGGTCATCAGAGGTCAAGATCACGTGATAATATCAAGGTCACTGATAATTTTTACAAAAATAAGTCCACACGTGACAACATTACATAAATAAAAGTACTATATAAAATTTTTCAAAAATACATTTTCAGCTGGAATAAGTCCCACTTAGAGTCCTGATGCCTGGGGAAAAATTTCCCTAAAATCCCTCCAGGGAAAAATATTGTTTTAGGGGGAAATCTAAGATGGCCGACAATGTGCGGAGCCAAAAATATAGATGTATAAATGACCATAGCTCTTAAAGTACGTGACATAAAAACACCATTTTGCTATCAATTTCCACTAAACTGAGGGTGCCCGATCATTTGATAATAGTTTCAAGGTCAACAGAGGTCAAGGTCACTGATAATTTTTACTAAAATGAGTCCACACATGACAACATTACATCAATGAAAGTTATGTATTAAAATTGTAACAAAATATTTTCAGCGAAATAAGTCCCACTTAAGAGTTCTGATGTCTTGGAAAAAAGTCCCCTAAAATCCCTACAAGGGAAAAGCTTATTTTGGGGGAAATCTAAGATGGCCGACAATATGTAGAGCCAAATACACGTATAAATGACCATAGCTTTTAAAGTACCTGACATAAAAACACATATCAATTTATCAACGATTTAGAGTACACACATCTCAAGGTCGCCAACAGGTTAATTGTTCTCAGTAACGTCATCATCTTCTAGGGTCTCACTAGTGATATTTGTGTTGGAGCATGTGATTCCTTTGCAGTTACGACATGCCGGCGTGCAGTTGATCCCAACAGAAGGGATTCTACAAGAACTGGATCCAGATTCTTCTTGAGTTCAGTAATGCATAGTGTCTGCTTTCCAGTAACCATGTACAACTGTTCACTCTGTTCTGAAGAATCGCCATGGTGTACAAGAAGTTGTAATACATCGGTATCTTCTGCAACAACCGCTGTTGGTTTCTTCAGAGCAGAAAGACATGCTAGTTTGCAGATTTTGTAATCTGCGTCACCTTGTGCATGCTCCACAGATATGCTTGCATTTTCCATGTACTCAGCAAGTAGGTAGATGAGTGACTGCTTGTTCTTATCATTTGCAAGGAAAGCTTTCTTGCTTATTGATAGGTGCATTTCCGCAGATACAGATACTGTCGCACCAATGTTGACCTGCCCGGCACTATGTGCTTTCATCTTTAGTGCTGTGACCGTGGTATCCATCAAACACAACCAGTGCGTATCTATAGCTGCTTTTTGACATGCTGCACATACATGTTGCAAATCTCCTCATAGCTTGAGTGCTTAGGCCACGAAAAAATTTATGCAATAAGCCTCCTCCATCAACAACAAACTGCAAGCCCATAGCATCCATGGATAAGACGATGCTTATGGGAACAAGTTTCAGGAGATGATGCTTGATTTCTGCCTTATCCCCAGTTCTTATCTGCATATAAAGTCAAAACAGCGATGGAGGGTAAGAGCATAGCTCATACGAAGAGATCATTAATCGGGATATCATTGATACCCATAACAACCAATCGCTGATATAACCACTGTGGATCCATTTTTTTTTCTCCAGTAGATACTTTCACATACAGGGCTGAAGCTAGGGTCTTGATTTGATTCTTCTGAGAAAATTTGTATTCTGCCACTGATTTGCCAACCATCGATGCAAGAATCTTTTCAGCTAAATTTTTTTGCATCACTCACATTTACTGATTCCTCTGCCACCAGCCCCCGTTGAAAGACTTACAAGATTCTTGGTTGTGTTTCATATGGTCCCCGCTCAACAAAACACTTGTAGTAGCTTTGGGATGTCAGACATATCACGCTTAATTTGTAATGCGGCAAGATCACTATGCCCATTTTCTGCATTTTGTGTCAACTCCCTGCTATCTCAAAGACAGACTGGGAGACCCCGAAACACATAGGCCTAGAAAGCAGGAACAACAGACGGTACTTTCACTGAGAAGCCTCGTCCCCGTGTTAGACCTCCTGTTGATTTAATGCCAGCCATCAGTACTTGCTCAGCTCAATAAAGAGGTCTGTGAATATACCAGACCATGCCTCATCACTCTCCTGATTGAAAAGAGACCATTCATGAAAGCTGCATGCAACATCTGGATGAGATGTTTCTAGAGCAAGCATCTTTGGAATGAATAAAGCAGTGGATTTAGTGTAGATGAAAATAAATAACTAGGTCCATTTATTATAATTAATATACATGCCCCTTTATTATAACTAAATGTAACATTAATTATATTAATGCCATAACAATATATTATAAGTATATAAGATGTAATACATGTGTAAGATAAATAGAGTTTTTTAGTAAAATTATCAGTGACCTTGATATTATCACATGACCTTGACCTCTGATGACCTTGAAACTATTACCAAATGATAGGACACCCTCAGTTTAGTGGAAATCGATATCAAAAAATGTGTTTTTATGTCAGGTACTTTAAGAGCTATGGTCATTTATACATATATATATTTGGCTCCCCACATTGTCGGCCATCTTAGATTTCCCCTAAAACAATGTTTTTCCCTGAGGGATTTTAGGAAATTTTCCCCAGGCATCAGGACTCTAAGTGGGACTTATTCCAGCTGAAAATGTATTTTTAAAATTTTTATATATAACTTTTTATTGATGTAATGTTGTCACACGTGGACTTATTTTTGAAAAAAATTATCAGTGACCTTGATATTATCACGTGACCTTGACCTCTGATGACCTTGAAAATATCACCAAATGATCGGGCACCCTCAGTTTAGTAGGAATTGATACCAAATACATGTTTTTTATGTTAGGTAGTTTAGGATTTATGGTCATTTATACACTCTACTCACAAATTGGCGGCCATCTTGGATTTTACCCCAAAAATGAGGTTTTCCCATGGAGGGATTTTAGGGATTTTTTTCCTGGCATAAGAACCCTTCAAAGAAGCTATTCCAGTTGAAAATGCTTTGTTTCAATTTTTTTTTCCAAACCTAAAGTGAAATTTATTTTTTATTTACTGACTACTAGACTTTTTTAGGCACTTCAATGAAGGAGGCTTTGTGGGCTTTGCCTGCGGAAATGATATTTGATTATTATCTGTTATATATTCATAAATGTACATGTATCTGTATGTATCTGTTGTATGAAATATTCTTTGGTTTAGAATAAATTTTGTTACTGTAATAATCTTTGTGCATAACTCTCTCATGACTAAAGGTATGAAGACGCTGAGATTCCATTACCATTCAAATCATGTTTACCAGTATATATGTTATATTTCAATGCTAAATGAAATCACCGTGGATTTATGAGTTAAGATCAGGTTAAATCAGTAAAATAACACAATGGAGTTGCAATCCGTAACCCTGAAAAACTAAAAATACATGTATTACACAGCAAAATTGCTTAGAAATAAAATACTTAAAATGTTCACCATAAAATAGTAGTAATTTTGGAATTGAAGGTCAAGATAAGGTCAAATTATTAAAATAATACTGGAAATGGAATCACCTTTAAACCCTAAAGCCCAGGAATTCCATGTATTCAAAGTTAATGTAAAGCTTGACAGCCATCTTGGAAATAAAAAACAAATAATTTTTTTGGAACAATATGCCCAACGGCCATCTTGAAAACCGTCTAAAAAACCTATTTTGGATTGGGTAATTTTGGTAGACATTTTTTCTGGGATAGAGGGGCATCATATCTATTGAATAAAATCATAAAACAATGTCTTGCAATATTGCTGACAAAAACACTTAAAATGACTACTAATACATGATTTTGTATTACACATTAAATTGCAGTGGTCAAAAATATTAGTCTGGCAAATCTTCAGTTTTTATCCGATCCTACCCAAATGTTAAGTGAGAGTGCTTGATTGTATCGTTAATGATGGTGAATAATATCAATATGATTGCATGAATAATAACGTCACCAAAAAACTTTAAAAATTGCATTTGTATCAAAAACCTAAAAAATGCTATGTTTATGCAAATTAGGCATATGCAAATGAGGTAATTTGCATATTCATTGTAATACCCTGAAAGTAGATTCAAATACCTATTATATGAGATATGAAACTTATCTCTATTTAACATACTAAAGATTTTGTAATGGTTTTTATATTGTGTAGGTTTGGTCTAATTTACGCTGATGTTACCATGGAAACCACAATTTTTCTCAATTTTCCCGGCACTTCCCGCGCTGGCATCAGGTAGCGCCTTAAACTAGACAAAATTCCGCAACTTTTGGGGTATCGCAGTGCTTGTTAAAATCTGGTGCAAGATTCCAAAATTTTGAGAGGTCATATGTGCAGCCCTATCAATGATAATATCTTTGGTATCAAGAATCATCAGATCGTTGCTCTGCTCTTCAAATGTATTTCCCAAATCTTTAAATGTGCTCGTTAGTGCTTTTAATTGTGCAGCAAAGATTGTTTGAGTGCCTATCTGTGTCCCATGATGCTCTTCAGGCATCAATGTTTCTTCATCATTGAGTCTCTATCATGAAATCATATTCGAATTCTGATAGTACTCTTGTCACCCCAGGTCCAGCGATCATCCACCACATCAATGCACTTGGATTCGAAGTTAATCCAACCGCACCCCCTGTACCCTTGATTGTGGCATTAAGTTGCTCATGTGCTTGATCAATTGGGATAGTTGAAAACTACTTCTGGGTTTTATGAACCACAATTTGTCCATCTAAGAATGCAGAATATACAGTTGGATGCTTATCTTGTAGCATCAGCATATCCTGTATGTGCACTGAAAGCCACATGGAGTAGTTTGTTCTGTCTAGGGCAAACATCCATGGCATAAACTTAATGAGAGTTTCCACATAAAGTTCAAAGCAGTCTTCACGTAATGATCGGACCAATAGGAAAAGAAGCATCTCAAGCTCTAGTGTTTTGTACCAGAATGCAAAGTGCACCGTTTTATCTGCACGTTGAGCACACCACTCATCAAATGATATCACATTTTGTTCGAGCATGTAAGGTGAAAAAACTTCAATACTTAGCATCCTGTATTAATGATGAATATCTATACGCGTTTAAATAATAAAATTAAGTTTTGATAAACATGAAACAATTGGGAAATATATTTGGAATACTTTCAATATAATATGTATACAATAATTTTCTACTTGTTTAATGAAATACACAATGCAAACAATCTTGTAACACAAGATAATAGATAATAACAGATTGACCGTGAGCATTTAGATGGGTCTCCAAAAATACTGCTGGACTGGGGTTTTGGCCGCCATCTTGGTGTCCATTTTGTTTTATGTGGCCAAGGGTAGTAGTGGAGGTCAAATATGTAGAAAATATGTTTATTAACATTGATTTATTCATCAGAGAATATAATGCATGTTGTTTTATGAGGCTATAGTAAAAAAGAAATGTGCCTCTAAAATTTGGCGGCCATCTTGGAATCCATCTTGATTTGAACAGGAACCAGAAGTCTGCCAGGGTGGTTCCACCTCCAGTAATATTCCCCATCCCATAGGCTAACTGATTGCCAAGTTTCATGCTTTTATCTCAAAATGAACGATCGGACCAAAAATCCAGCCTTAGCTGTCTACTTTTTCAATAAATGAATTCCCGATAGGCACTTCAATCCTGGTCCCACATATCAGGATCTCATAAAGGAAGGTTTGAGTTTAATTCCCACAAAATGTCCAGGCAACTAGCATTATTCCAGGCTACTTATTATTAACAGTTTAGCTTGTTAAAAAGTTTATTTAGAGACAATTAGTCCAAAATCACGATATTTGTTGACTTTGTGCGGTCTAAACGACTACGAACACAGCTGTCAATGCCGGGCCTTGGTTGTATGAAAGCAGTCTGCCATAAACTACAGCTCCTTATGAAAGACAATCACTCTGAAAGCGGCTATTAAGTCGTGCTAGGGGGCGGAGCTTGAGTTGCATAAAATGTAGGACAAACCACGCCTTAAAAAGAGAACACTAAGCTTTGGACATTTTTACAACTCCATTTTTTGGCGGGTTTTCATGTATAGGAGATGTTGGCGGTCTGTGAGTTGTGGGGGAGACTTACACAAATGTACTATACACACGGCATTATATTAGTGGTATGTGGGGGGCGGTTATGAAGGGGGGGAATACAGTTAATTGTAAGCTGTGCCTTACGATAAAAAAGTTGAAGTTGTATATTTGCCATATAGTAATGTGTATACACAACAGTTTTCAGAAGTAGTAGTGTACTTGATTAATTT
>CM032666.1:1762005-1813480 GCA_019095985.1 Streblospio benedicti
ATTAACTATCATAACGATGCATATCGTCTTATGAGCTTTACGCCTGTTAAGAACATCTCGTATCTTCAATGTCTGTAATCGACAATGAATACATTCCATCAGGTAAATGCTTCAACGCGGCTAGCGGCGGCGGGAAGTCGGAGAAACCGGCGCGCAAGAGCTTTGAGCGCGTGCTGCGCAACTGGTGGGCACGGCAGCAGGACAGTGGCGCCGCTGTGGGGTCACGGGGTCAGCGCGGGGTCAGCGCCGGGGTCGCGGTCGTCGCCTGGCTGCTCGGGGCACTCATGTGAGAGGTGGTTAAGTTTTCATTCAGACTTTTGTGTTACTTTGAACTAGTTGTTTTTTAAGTGAAAGCTCATTTGAAGCTTTTGGTCATTCTAGTGACTTTTTCCCCCACAATGCCTTAGTTTTGATAGAGTGGTAGAGGAGATTTGACTAGGACGCTGGCGGCTATATAAGTGTCACCGGTCTGGCTGATATACTGGTGACTTTTTAATGGAGTTTAATTGGGCACAAAACGACGTATGGACCATGATTGAGTCTGGATTTGTGAAGAGATTGGGATCAGTTGCAATTCCGTTGCTAACATTTTGAAGACGGCGAGTCAATTGCATTTAGTATGGGAAAAGCTGGAGTTTGTGATATTGATGTGCACATTGTGCTTTCTGTCAGCTGACTGTCCGGTGTAGTATTTGACTGTCCTGTTTAGTTTCAGTCGACCAAAATACAAAATTCAAAATATTTATGGTCACAGCATCATTGTAAGAAACTTTCTTGTGTGAATATAGATTTGATACGTTATATAAACATGTCGACCAAAGACTTCTATATTCTTAACTAAGTCCTTATCAATGGTTACATTTAAGAAACATTTCATACCCAGATGTGAGGCTATATATATTTATATATACTCGTATATATGATACAATATATATGTTATCATTGTAATAAATTTATATATATAATATATCAATACGTTATATAAATTGCCAAATATATATATCATCTAAGTCCTTATATTTAGTTTTAAATATACACTTATACAAAAAGGTATGTAAATAGAATTTGAATATCATTAAGAAATATAATTGATAAAAAGACAATAAAAAAGTAATAAAATTATCAAAACATGAATCTGTTTTCAGAATTATCTCTGACATACAGGTAGCTGGTATTTCCTTCCACAAATACTGTGTGATACAATGATACCTATAGCAACCTTAAGTTTCAAGTCTGACGAGATTTTCGACGACATCTTGTCACCTTCTTCAGCATCTTAATGAAATCTTCAATCTATAGATTCTGCTTGGTCCAAAAGGACTCGGTTTATGATTTTGCACTACACAATGACCGTCATTGACCATCTCTTTGCACGTTTCACACATGCTGTTTTTGTATCACTAAACTGCTATTAGATTAACACACAATCACAAACACACAGTAAAACAGATCACACGTCAAATGTGGCATATGTACAAAGAAATTGCAACAATTAAACTTTTTTTATTATAAAAAAGGCCATTTCCATCAAGTTCATATCTTGCTACAATATCTAAATAAAATTAAATATTTTATGAATAAAAGGGATAGATTCACATTCAGAAAATTAGGAGAGAACAGCGGATGAGGTAGGATTTATACAGCAGCCGACAGTAATGTGACGGTCCAGAATAAACAAAAAAGGGAGATTCTCAAGAACGATTCTAAACGGATCTTAGAAGTTCAAAATGATTTCGAAAAAATAGGGCACAACATTAATATGATAACCAAAAAGCTCAGTAGAATCCTTGAAAGTGCAAGTAATTATTATTGTATAGTTTTTAGGGGTTTAGTGTAATACTAGAGGCGACCAAACTTCACAGTTCACTTGATTAATGTGCATCGTTCAAATGAACTCTCGACAATCCATTCCACTAGTGAAGCCAATCTACAAACTTCCAACAATAACTTGTACATTTCTCGCTGAAAAATATTGCAGCATGTTGTATTTTCAGTACAAAATATTCACTTTTCAATGCCAAAATGCAGAAGTTCGATTGGTGAGCGGATCACGATGCACACATGTTAGCGGGTGCACATTTTTAAACATTCGTGTATGCGTTTTTCTTACCCCGGGTTTGTCTTTGTGTGGGAGCTCGAACCGCACAATCTGACACACAAACTAACGCTCTGGCGTCAATCAACATGTATGTGTATCTCAGCAGATTTATTCTGATAATATTACACAGTGATTTTACAGTGTTACATAAAAAAATTCGATCTTGACATCTGAAGATCTTCCTCAAGCATGAAGTCACATGTAGGATTGTTGCACGATGTGACGTCGTGGGAAGCTCCTGGATGCCCTCGCCAATTATTCGGACAAAAAGCACGTAGAAGTCAAATAAACATCGAAATTTCTCATTGAAATACGAAGAAAAGTAATTGTATATAGCGACGAACTTCTTTTATAAATGTTACAGTAGAAAGAAACCAAATGAAAACGTGAAAGCTAATAAAATACAACTTTAATCGCATACTGTTGCTTACTCATGTACTTACGATATACGCGCCAATTGGCGGACACGTTCGTTTTCACGCAAGTGCGTTTTAAAGCTGTGGGTTGTTCACAAAAATATAGCATACAGCTATGTTATGTTACGCCTCGTCAGCTTTAAATCTTAAAACGTCCTTCACCTTCTGTCATTTCGAGATTGCTTTTGTTATGTTCTATCGTCGTCCGAATAATTATCGCCCGTCCGGCAATTGGCGCATGCATCTACCATTACAACTGAAGGCGCCTGCCAACTGTCCCGCGAATACGAGCGCCTCTTGCAGGCAGAGACCGCCCACAGGGACGGCCCCCTCCAAAGTCGTAGGAACTTCCTGTGATCTCACATGTGCAACACCTCCATGTGACGTCAATCTTCATGATGGTCTTCATATGTCAAGACCGAAAAATTTTACGTCGCACTGGATTTATCATAAAATCACTGTGTAATATCTAACACTAGTTGTTGTAACTATGGTAATCACTGACTGAAGCATTACAATTTTCAACATTACAGTTACAGATCCAGAAGCACTATATAGAGATAGCAACAAATTGTAATTGCAAATGATTAGCATTTGAATTAAAATTTTGGAAAGCAGAATTAAAAAAAGATGTATAATCTACATGATTAAAAAGTATTGCATTAGGCTTGGTGTATGTGACTAGTTAGTGTGTGTCCTGAGGTGCTCCGTGAGTGTGCTGTCCACATACAGTTACACCCATTTGTTTTTTACTCAGTAAAATTTGGGGAAAACTCGAACGAAAGCCATTTCATATTTTGCCTCCATGGTATACTTTATATAAAAACTCCCTCGGAGAACTCAAGTTTTTCATCTACTCAGTTCAAGTTTGAGCTCAATGGCTCAATCACATTCTGTGTCTGTGCATCTGTGTCTGTGTGTCTGGTTTCAATAAAAAAATCATTAGCAAGACTGGATCTTCAGCAGATAGTTTTGCATTAGAGGTTTAAGTGTTGTGTTTGGTTGTTTATTTCTTAATGTCATACAACATATAGATTATTATAATACATATAAAAATCATTAATATATGTTGCCCGGCCATATCTGGCCTATAAGACAGTACATTAAAATACATTTATGTTAAAATACAAATTTGAGTAAAACATATAAAGCATATTAAACATTTGACTGTAATGAAAATAAAATTTTATCAAACAAGTTTACATTAAATGTTTAGTAGACCTGAACGCCTTTCCATAATACTAAAAACTAATTTCCCTAAAACCGCCTGTATATTTGTATTGGTCATCAATGAACAAAACTGATCTTTAAAACACAGGTCTGGATTTAACAGACCTATCACATTCTGTCTGAGATCATCATATATAGGACATTGAAGGAGCAAGTGAACTTCATCTTCTATCTCATTATTGCATAATGTACATAACCTCTCTCCCAATTGGACCTTTTGTCTCCTGCCAAGTTCAACCATTATTGGAAATGAACCACATCGTAACATTGGAATTTTTTTCTGTGTGCAAAAGGCATTCGTGTAGTGACATATGTTTCTACTAATATATATTTTTTATAGGAACGGTATAACCGAAGTTTGTTACCATTAACATTGCCATGATCATTCAAAACATTGTTACACCATTTATCTTTCTCCCTTACATTTAGGTAATGTCTAAAGTCACTCAGTATTCCTTTTGTACAAACACCTTCATTGCATGAGAGGCGCTATCTAGTAAATGACAATCTTTTAACATTGATTTAACACTATATTCAATAGTTTTGATGTTACGTCGAGACATTGATAGCGACCACTGGTGCATTCTATAAGTTAATCTGTCTTTATTCATGTTTTTCAACCTACACCAAAATCTAACCATCTCTAAATGTTGTTTTGCTTCGACTGACAGCCACCCCATATCACCCATGCAAGCAACATTAGATGTGCTTCTTGGCACCCCTAGGAAGTATTTACATGCACGATTCTGTATAACATTTAATTTATTGTATCCTTTGCTTCCCCATAACGCTGCACCATATAGCATAACGGGTTCAACCAATGATTGATAAAGTTTGGTAAAAATCTCATATGAGTTACCACCTATTTGATTATACTTTGTTATCATACCACCTAATGCCCTAACAGCACTTTTAGCCACATCCTTAACCATTTCATCTGTATCTAGATGTTCGTTAAAATACAATCCTAAGTATTTGTATTTATTGGTGGTAATAATATCACAATTACTTAGTTTAAACCCTTGATTTGTAAGTGCAACTGAATGGGGTCTAAAATGTACAATTTTAGTCTTGTCCTGGTTTATTTCCATACGCCATGTACTACACCAACCACTTATAACATCTAATTGTTTCTGTAACCCTTTAGCAGTCTCAGAGACCACCACAATATCATCTGCATAACATAGCATGGACAAAGCTTGATTACCACACATTATACCCTCATTAACCCTATTTATGCTTGTAATAAGATCATTCATGCACAATGAAAATAATGTTGGAGAACTGGGATCCCCTTGTTTTACCGAACATTCAATCAAAAAGCTAACAGTCATAAGGTTATTAATACGAACAGCTGCCATCAGTACACCATTTTTATAGAATGACTTCAATGCATTCAACATTTTACCTCGCACACCTAAATTGAAGAGTTTATACCAAAGACATGCATGATTAACCCGCTCAAATGCCTTCCTGGCATCTATAAACAGGCGTAAGTACTGCGTTTCACCAATAGTCGGTTTCTAATAATTGTATACAACACATACATGTGGTCAAGGCATCTACGCGATGATCTAATCCCATTTTGTTCATCATTTAAAATATCATTACATTCTATCCAATTACACAATCGTTTATTCAAAATAGAGGAGTAGCATTTACAAATGATATTCATTAGTGTGACGCTTCTATAGTTCATTGGATTATATTTACTGCCTTGTTTAAAAATTGGATGAATAATTCCTTTAAGCCAAGAGTCTGGAACAATTCCCTTGTCAAAGCAATATGAATATATCTTGTGTAAAATATTAATTACAGCTTCATTTTTCAAACATTCAGCTGGAATACTGCCAAAGGCTGCCGACTTATTATTCTTTAAACTATACACACCTTTTCTCACTTCATCCAAGGTTAAAGAACTCTTTAGCAACTCTGGCCCACTATCTTCATTTTCATGAGGCATAGCCGATCGCACCTTTTCAATTTCCCTCATTCTGCTTTCCACATACTTGAGATGGTCACAGTCAAATATTGGATTATTTGGGTTAGAATAGATTGTTAAAAAGTCATTCTTCCATTTCTCAATCACCTTTCTTACATCGGTTACTATTTTTCCATTTACCTCAACGGCTAGTTATATAAGACTATCTCTCTGCCCTCCAATACTAAGTTGATTGATTTTCTTCCAAAACCCAACCATATCTGTTTCTAGAAGACTGTGTATATCCCTCTGTTTTTGGTTATTATACGTTCTCTTTTCCCTACGTAGTTCTCTGTCAAATTCTTTTCTAGCATTTATATAATGAGATTTTTTTTTCCTTCTTATGTCCTCCTTTGTCTTAGCATTGTAAATAACACTGTTCTTTTTCTCTTAGAATTTTCCATTTATTCTGTATGTTGTCACTCCACCATGGTTTTTGCTTTAGCTTATTGTTTTTCTTCCTATTATACAGTTTCACCTCGTGCAACTGGTTTTTCTTTTCAGTATGTAAAAGATGTACAAGGTCTTCCCCAGCCTTATTAATATCATTCAGCACTTTTAGATCATATTCGATTCTTTCAATTGTATCCAAAATAAGGTGATGGATACCCTCATTATTCATAAACGTATCCTTAATGTCTTTAATGTTGTACTTAGGAATATTATGCTCATATCCTGTAACAGTTCCATCTGTAATAATTATATCATTCCAAAGGCTACCATCAATTTCAGTAATTAGCACGGAGTGATCAGGCAGTTTTGTTAAAATTGGTATCTCTATATGATGCTTATTTTCATCGTGGAATGACCATACACAATATGCATTAAACAGTAGATTGCATTTCATAGTTCTTATGCAACTTTCAAAAATCAACCGGACATCTGGTTTCAATCAAAAAATCATTAGCAAGACTGGATCTTCAGCAGATAGATTTGCATTAGAGGTTTAAGGTATAATTTCTTTATTAATAGGCTTAGAAGCTTCAAAAAAAGATCATTTTGTTTGCCATGCAACAAACACATATAATATAGAGACCTAACGTGAACTAATCAACAAGTGTGTATGAAAAGTTGACTTTCTCATTAGAGGTAAATTGTCACACCATGCATATCAGTTGTCACGGCTTTGACAAAAACATTAAAACAGGCACGTGCACAGGTCCACAGCCTGGAGTAATCTCTACATTCTTCTCAAAATGACAGCTCGTACGTGGACCTTGTTCTTCTTCCCTGTACATACGTCATTGTTTTTTTCTCCACATATGAATTCCTTAGTAGTGCAAGAATGGTTTTCTCCGTAATATATCTATAAAATTACGGTACCCAATTGATTTACTATGCTGCGTTTCAATATAGCTAATAGTCATACTTGAAAACAGGTGCTACTCTATGAAAAAAATATTGTTTCACTATGTGTTTTGATATTTCAGGCGACTGCTGTCCGGATTTCGACGAAATGTGCCCTGGTGAATATTCAGAGGGAAGTCGTCTGGCATCAAAAACTCCTGCGATGAGCTGTAAATCTATAGAACTTGCCAATCTCGGCTATGATTTCTATTGGATGGTCACTACCTGTCCAGATAGTCAAGACGCTTGTGATTTATTAGACATTGATGCCAGTGATGGCCTTGATTCTCTACGAGTGCCCGTGCCAGTCACAGATCTCCAGACAGGGGTTGACTATGTGAACCAGGCATGCGCCAAATGTAACAATATCTCCACCGGCGAGATCTGGACAACATATGTCAACTGTTTCAAAGGTACAAATATCAACAGTTTGTTTGATGTGTTTATGGAAATGGATGCGTGTAATGTCTATGTATTGCCTCCAGGAAGTGCTCAGCCATGTGTCCCTTATGAGCCTGGGGTTTGTGGGAATTCTTCATGTCATGACACCGACCATGAACCATGTGAGACCCAAGGAACGGCTGTTTTTGCTAGCCTAGGAAGTCACGTTGTAAATACCGTTTGTGAAACCTGCCTTCCCCCTGATTCAAATCCCACTTATGAACAGCTAGAATGCGGTGTAGGTATTGTTCCGAAAGTTGACCCTGATCCCTTTCTTGCACCCAATTCGCTGTCGATTCTGTTCAATTTTAATGTGAAAGAAACAGAAGCAGAAGAAGTAAGAAAAATAACAATACCGGCTGTGGACAGATTGTGTGAATTTCAATTGGAGGATCCGACCCCTCAGAAAAAATGCTTAGTTGAAGTAAGAAGTTATAATGTTTACACATATCACATTCAAGTTAAAGAATCTACTGCTGATTCCGTAACAGACCAAATAGCTTCACACGGCAATAAGGTGGCAAACAATATCACTACCTTCGATTGGTCATCTGAAGGAAACCCCGTAGGAGTTGACCTAACAGAACTGGCATGCACATATGTGAGTGGTTCTATAAAGATGTCAAAAAATGAATTGGGAAAACGATACAAATTCGTGAACATGATTGTAACATGTAAACATGTAGTAATCATCTCTGATGTTCCTGCAAAGGATAACGGTATCTCTTCAGCTCTTAGTCATGTTAACTTAATTATTAGTTTTATCCATTTCGATCAAAAGGCTTTTATCATAGATATGTTCCATTCCATCAAGGGCCTGGGCTCATCAAGTAACGTGACTATTACGGCTAAACAAAATGGGATGGTACAAGATAGTGTTCACTGTGCATTGAATGATAGCCAATATAATTCCACCAAACCATTACAGTGTACAAAAACTAGCTCTACCACATTTTCATTATACCAGCATGATTCTTACGCAATGAAGATAACGACCTGCGTGGCATTAGCGTTGTCATTGATGGGTCTTCTCATTCGAATTTGCTTACAGCCCTTTGTCCCATGGTATTGGTCCGCCCCTAACAAACTGCAATTCTGTCTCTGCCTGACTCTCTCTTCACCTCGTTTTTAGTCTTTCTTGTAAGTCCGTACACATCTTCTTATCACCTGCTTTGCTATGCGTGTGCTGCTCTTACACAATGCTGCTTCATGTCATCGATAATGTGGAAAAGCATATTGGGGTTCTTTATGTTCCGCACATTTCCGGCGCTCTACACTTTCTGCAAATGAAATCCAGAATACAACTTTAGTTTGGTGTTATTTCATTGGTTGGGGCATACCCATATCTGTAACTGCAGTATCAGTCATCATTGATAGAATGGCTTTAGTTAATCCGTATTACAAGCCTTCGTATGGTCCTCCCACCTGTTGGATGAATGGTCAGTTTGGTCACATGGTTTATTTTGGAGTTCCAATCCTTCTCGCACTCCTATTCAATATTGTAATATATGTTGGAACAGGCTGCATTATCAGAAGTACTCTAGCACAGTCCGCCGTAGTGAGTGGTATGAACATGAGACAGGAATTTGTACTTTATCTCAAGTTAGGAATAATAATGGGATTGACTTGGGTGTTCGGCTTTCTTGGTAATGCAGTGAACCACTCCGCCATTTGGTATATTTTTGTCATACTTTGTGGTCTCCATGGTCTGTTCATTTGCTTTGCATTTGTCTTCAACATGAGGGTTTGGGAATCTATTAGTTCTTTGTTTATAGAATTTTATGGAAGCCCGGATTTAAATGGGCAAGCAACAGTAAGCCAAAGGCATCAACCATCTACTATTATTCCTCATTGATGTAATAATTTGTTGCTTTGGAAATGCTACGTTTTATTCTCCACATTAGGGGAGCTAAGCTCGAGAATCGTTCATTTTGTGATAAAAGCATGAAAGTTGGCACAGAGTTACCTTAGGGCCGAGTCATTATTTCAGAAGTGGGGGTCGGAAGTTTTTCTAGACATCAGTGTTTCTACTTGACCCCCCCCCCCACGGGGTTTACAAATCAAACATATGACACCGCCCGACGCGTTTGAAAATTAAACATATGAACCAACCCCCCACGGGTTCGCAAATCAAACATATGACTCCCCAACATCGAAATATATGCCTGAAATATGAACTTCCGACCCCCCCCCCCACTTTTGTATATATAATTTACCCAGTATAAGATACCCCCATTTCCACTTGCCCTGTATATGTATTAGCACAGGATTGTACTGTCATATATGCTGTACAAATTTGCAAAAATATTTAGCTATACGAATGAAACTATGAATGAATGAAATTAGCTTTCACAGTTTTTTAAATGCAATAAACAAAATGTAATACAAACTGTATATATTAACTTGTCATGATATAAAAGGACTGATGCTATTTAATTGATTTAGAGAAAGCGATTTAATCTTCAATCTGTTATTTTTGAAAAAGTAAAAAAGAACTTATATTGTATTTTCCGAAAATAAAAGTTAGTGGTTAGTCGAAAGACAATTAAATGTAATATAATTCAATCTTGATACAGGGTTTCATATTCCATTTCATAAGTTGCTTGCAGTGGCTCATCAATTGCACTAATATAAGAGCCAATGAGGTATTATCAAAAACTCTAAATTCAATTAATAGCACCAGTGCTTTCATATCATGACAACTTAACTTTGATATATTTTTAAGCAGTACAAATTTTGGGGAAGGTACTTGTTTCTTAAAGAAAATTTTCCATCCAATCACTAAAATCCTCTGTCAAAAAGCATTTTGGCAAATATGAGCAATACAATTGCATGTGTTGAGTGTTGATATATGAAATTAGGTACAAAATTACAAGATATTTTATACAACCAAACGATTGATCACATACAAAAAGAAATAGATCAGGACATTCTACCCAGCATTTATTAAGAAAATATAAACGCTGGCCACGGCCTCTTTCAGTAAATTTACAAAATTTGAACATTTGACCCCCCCCAGTAAAATTTCAAGAATCAGAATATTTGACCCCCCCCCATATTCTTCCATTTTAAACTTCAGACCCCCACAACTTCCATTCTGAAACTTTGACTCCCCCACAACATTCAAATTCAAATTTCTGACCCCCCACAACATTCAAATTCAAACATCAAACATCTGACCCCCCCTGTTTTTTTTTTTTCCGACACCCCCCCCCACGGCTTAAATAATGACTCAGCCCTTATCACACTGTGCTAAAGCATGGGCAGGTGGTAAGTTTACCACCTGCCCTCACAAACCAAGATGGACGCCTCACTTCAGAAATATTTATTGAAATTCCTGCCAATATACACTTGTATAACAACAAACTTTGTGTTGTAATGCTGTAATACTTAGTATTTTCAATAATTCAGTTGAAAACATTTGTCAATCATCTCTGACTGGCTTAATAAAGGTAATTTTTTGTGGAAGTTTTGTGGTCAGGTGGTAAGTAAACTGTTGATTTTTGAAATTCCATTGTGGGCAGGTTGTAAGTATAAAGGGGGCAGGTGGTATCTGGCCAGAATCAGTCATGTAAGACCATGTAACCTCTATTACAGCAAGCCTGACACAATTGTATGAATATTTCATATGTAATAAAAGCTTTTTAAAATGTTTTTTTCCCTTTTTGAATTTCATTTCACAATAACACATTAGGTACTATTGATCAAATATTGTTACAACAAATTACATGTTATCACTAAATCAAGTTATATCCAAAATAT
This sequence comes from Streblospio benedicti, assembly GCA_019095985.1. Taxonomy (NCBI): domain Eukaryota; kingdom Metazoa; phylum Annelida; class Polychaeta; order Spionida; family Spionidae; genus Streblospio; species Streblospio benedicti. The sequence continues at coordinate 1,773,281 of CM032666.1, forward strand.
CAACTACTTATATAAGTTCATCATTGCCATGCCATGCATAGAAGAATATTTAATGTGTATTATCACAACAAATCGTCCATAATTAAGGCTTAATAAACCATCACAATTTCAGAACATGAACATTATCTGCATAAACTTTACTGTCAGTTTACTGTTACTGTAAGTCCATTTCATCATCTTTGATTCCTGCTCTCCTACGAGGCAAGATCTTTTCCTCATTGCATCTATGGTAAGCACGGACACCTTGAGCCCCAGAAGAACTTGCAGAGTAATCACTGATTACACCACTTTTGCGTTTTGGGTGTTGCTTTTTGGTTTTTAAAGTATCAAACAAATGTTGCCTGAAATACCTGATATTATTTAAAAATACTTCAAAAATGTATTAATGAACAACAACATATTTTATGGCTGATTTTAATTTTACGGTTTTGTTTTAAAGCATCAATACATTTGGTCATTTAACAATTATTGAAAATTATAACTCATTGGCAAAAACAGGTAATAATATAACCATAAACATACTTGGCAAAAATAGTGTATTCATTTGAAGGCATGGTCGCAGGTTCTTGTTCATCTGTAGATTTTCTTAAGTCCAATATTCATAATCTTTGTAAACTCGCTTTCGAGATGTCATCATTGAAAAGTTCCTTAAAGAATTACAATAATGTTTCATTTATTGTCAATAAATTACCAATATGGAAGAGTAAATTCTGAATAAAAAATATGTTGATTCAGGTCACTTTGATTTCCATTGTGTTCTCTTACCTGTTAGGATCTAATTTATGTTTCGCCAAACACACAGCTGTTCCAAGTGCCATCATCAGCTCTGAGTACGCCTGTTCCTTTAGGGTCAAAATCCTAGAAATAGAAAGGAAAATAGATAATAAAAGTCCAACGAGGAAATATAACTTCATTTTGTTTTGATTTCAAATCACACTAGCTTTATGTGTATGTATAGACAAGATAAGTCTGACATTACAATGTACTTGAAGCTACATGACTGTACCTGAAATGCACCAAACTTGGTCTCTGAATCCAAACTAGATATTGAGCGATGATTGAATGTTCCTTCTTTTGTGATATTGTACAGCTGCAGTCTTCGATTGATATTACAAAGAAGACCCTCAAATTGTGCAATTGGGAGACGTGCAACATACATACCAGGTGGTGGAAATGATCCTGGCTGGTAATGACTCAGTAGCTCTTTTCTCATATCTAGCATCTACTTCATTCTTTGTGCAGTATCGACACCCGCTTCATCAACAGCCCTGTACCAATTTCGCATCAATCGGCACCACTTTGCTTCAGCTGCGTCCCCATTCATTTCCATAACGGATTCAACCTTTTCAGAAAATGCTGTCATTGCAAATGCATTTCTCTGCCTGTCTCTTAATTAGCTCACCAATTCCAGGGATAGTCCCGTTTTTTTCTTCACGAGATTTCCCACTTTCTGCCTCTGCCACTTTTAACCATGCAGTTGAATGAAGACCCATTCCAAGCAATCCTTTGCTGCAGCATCTACATCTGTTATCTACCAAAAGATGATGAGTATCAATAATAAATTGGATTGGTGAACCTTCAAACAAAGTTGGCTGAGCATACCATTGATTAATCTCAAAATTTTCTTGTTCGGTAGCAATCACATATGGTTGGCCACTTTTAAAGTAAGAAAGCTCATCATATTTTTTAAAGTTCCGATGACCATTTATTCGTGGCATATAAAATATTAGTTGCAATTTTGGGGATTTTCTTCAACAAAGCTTTCACAATTGACTTCAATGAAGGCACTTGAAATTGTCTCTGCACAAGCGTTCCATCACCATAATTTTGACACACACAATTGACAAGTAGTCTCTTTGGACCACTGCATTGGATATTGGATAATGAAATAATTGCTTTTAATTCATTGACTGTAAAATTTTTGTTTATATTTTCTGCATTTGATACCATCGTGCCAAACTCTTCAACAGTTACAGTCTCCCACCTAAATAGCCTACGTCCTGATGATGATGCTAAAACTGCAATCAATAATAGTTCAAGATCCCTTTCAACACTCCTTTCTGCAAAAGTTTGTTCACTTTCATCAACTTTCTCTTCTATGTGTGGTAAATGCTCTGGGAGGGCAAGATCACTTTGAGAATTTTTGTAAGCAAGTTTGATTGCAGACTTTGCGCCTTCATCTAATCTGGAAATAATATCTTCAGGAAGGAAAGGTAATTCACTTTCGGCATCATCAGCATCATTTTCAGTAGCAAGATCATCTTTCTTGTTTAATTCCCTCTGCTTACTACTGTACTTTCTAAGTAATTACCTACATATTTTGGCGTTATCAATTGTCTGTAATTTTCATAGGAAACAACTACCTTATTTCCGTCTTTAAGAAAAATTATTTTTTCTTTATCAGTAATCGAATTGCAAAGAAATTCAAGCTGCTTCTCTCTACTGACTGATTGAGCTTCATCCCAAACCACTTATGACAGCTTGCACAAGGTTGTAGGGTTTCCCTCAAAGTCACTAATAGAGATTTCCAAAACTTGACCGTCAAATGCTACTACTTTCACAGCTAACTGATGTTGTGTGACTTCCTTTATGGCTTCTTTTATAATTTATCTCATTGCGTCCATTTTCAAGGAAGTTCCAGATAAGTAGTACATTATTGGCATGGCATGACCTGCTTCTGGCATGTTTGGAATTGCTCTTCTTTCTAGGTCAGAAATTACAGTTAGCAATATTTCTCGAGCAGGTAGTCGTGTTATATCATATGCTTTTTTTTAATCTCATTTTTCGATGAGAACCTGCATAGTTTCTATTGCAATATCTGGGATTTTAGGCACTAGATTTTCTTGCTTATGGCTTCCATACACAAATCCACTTTCAGCCTCTGTACACTGGCAGGCAATACCACGCAATAATGGAATGATTAATTTATAACATCAATATTAAAATACTAAATCTAGTACAAGAATTTTGTCTCTCTTTCTATAATTATCGTAGAACATTATATAAGCTTGCCATTTAGTAATTCCAACAAAAGGTATTTCTTAGTTGCACTGTAATATTAGGTTTACGTAAACTACTGTATATATTAATCAATAATTTTCTGATACTGAATATTTGTCACCAAGTTCCTAGAATTCTGTAACTACCATTTTGTTCTGAAGATTGCTGATGCCTGCATCAGTATGAAACTTTAAGCAAACAAAATGAAAATAAATTAAATTGACTTGTTATTTATCATACATAAAATGCTCCCTCCTGGTCGAGCCCTCTTCATAGACACTCCGGACATTCCAAACTGGAATCAACTAATGTATATATATATATATATATATATATATATATATATATATATATATATATATATATATATATATATATATATATATATATATATATATAATATATATATATATATATGTATTTGATAAATATAGTAAATATATAGTAAATGCAATCAGATTTGATATAGTGCTCCACTTGTTATAGGAGCTATTTATAATTATATTGAACAAGATCTATTTCATTTTCTATTTGTTTATTTGGTACATCAATGTTTCATGCTTATTGCACTCATCATTATCATGATGTCCAAAATGGACTGATCTGTTAAAACAAATCCAAAAATGGACTAGATCTTGTTCAATTATATATATATATATATATATATATATATATATATATATATATATATTCCACTTAGACTATCACTAACATTTCTTATAGTGCTCAACAAATATATATTTTGGATCAGTAATATAATCTATCTTTATTTACAAGTCATAGCACCGGCCAGCAGGCTGCTGAGCATTACTGCTCTCATTTGTACATGTATAATATGTTTGGACATTGTCATAAAAATGTAAACTTACAAAAACCTGACATGGTGAGCGCATAGTGATTCAATATTCAAAAGAAAAATAATATTTCCAGATAAACTTTAATGCAACATAATGTTATTTTTTGTTTCAGTAGATTTATAATCAATTATTTTAAATCCATCATAGGATATTTTAAATGCAAACATGCATCTTCTATATACTTTTGAGGTGCTGCTTCGCTAATGCCTTGTGCTTCGCTCACTGCTGTGCAGTTTGAGCACTCTGGCAAGTATGCACGGGTCTGGTTTAAATACGCTTCAAGAGCTTATATGCTCTTCGTTGCTACCATTCCCAGCCTCGGTTTTCTCAGTCATTCCTAAACTCTCAGACAGACAAAAGATGGTGGCTTTGTCTATATTCTGCATAAATTATGCAAATATAAAAGATAAATAAGACTGCAACTTATTGCATGTCTGCTTTAGATATTTCTAAATCAGATAAAGTGCATATGCAGCATAAACAATTTATTGGAGCATTTCACTGTCACATTAATGTGAAATAACTCAAAATTTGTCATTTTCCACATCAATTATGCACAAATTATACAAATTATGAACAATAAGAAATTGCAAATCTTTGCAAATCAGTGTAAACTTCACTTGCCTACCTTAATGAGTAGAAATAAACCGTAACATTATATTTCAGATGCTTGCCAGTTGTCATATTGGGCTTAATATTAAATTTTGCTATTTTATGCGTATCATTAGGAAATTAGGCATAAATCATGAAATATAGAAGACATAAAAGCTCTATAACATTCTCAATAAGTGTTAGATACTCTGGTAAATCACAATGAATGCATATCAATCATCAAATCCTTCTTCAGCAACATTTCAATGGCTATATTGGCGGGTCATTAGTTTTTTTTTGCTTATTTACGCATAAATTATGCATAATTGCCCAAATTATGAATAAAATGTAATTGGCAATCTCTGCAATCAGTCTTAAATTCACTTGCCTACCATATAGGGTGCAATTAAACCATAACATCCTATTATAGATGCATGCCAGTGGTCATATTGGGCTATATATCAAATTTTGCCATTTTACGCATAAATTATGCAAATTAAAAAAATTGCCCAAGTTGCAAATTTGGGCAACGCGGCTAAATTTCATCGCTAGACCCTATAGAATACAAATCAACCATAAAACCTTACAGTAGTCACAATTTCTGGGTTCGCTATAGTAGCTATAGGGGTGGCAACTAGACTATCCAGTAGAATCTCTTTTCAAATTTAAACACTTGTCCAAAACTAGTGCGAGAAAGTGATCTGTTGTATTTTTAGTAAAGTTCACAACACGGGACAATGACCACGTGCACTTGGAATTATGATACTATTTAAATATTTCATTTGGGTATGCGTAGATGTAGTTAGCGGTATATACTAGAGCTTATTAGCACAAGAAAAGAAAACACAATACACATCTTTAACAATTTTATGACGAACAACTTCTTAACAATTAACAACACGAAAATAATTACACTGCCAAACAACAATACACAACAAACAACATATTGATAAACGTCATTCTAATAACATTCATAAAACATTTTAAGTTGTTCAAATGACCAATATCTAATACTGTCACAGTTCATCACTAATCTTAGATAAGTTCCAGGATTTTTTTCCTGATGTTGAATTATTCTTACTTTGGCCATTATTCCCTTGCACTTGGCCACCCTTTTTGCCTTTCTTCTTATTCTTCTTTCTAAACTTTTTCGGAACGTATATGGAATAGCCAGAATCTACAATAAAAAATAAACGAGTGTGATATATTAGGAATGTCTGTTTGATTGTTGGGTTGGTTAACAAGGAATAAATTACGAATCACTGTAGTTCCAGAATGACTTTTTTTTCAGTGCACCCATCACCAGCCTCCTTTTCAATCTCAATACAATACTTAAATACGCCTTAAGATACAACTAACGTTCCGAGCAAACGTCAAAATATTACAGAGGTCATAAGAAAATCACAATTTGAGAAAATTAACAAAAATATAAAATTGATTAGTATTGTATTTGAGAAAATTCACAAAAAATGAAAATTCTCTAGGTTTGTAGATATTACCTTTTGGTTCAAATGTTGCAGGTATTCTGTTAAGTTTCTTCTGGAAAGGCAGTTGTAAAGAGACATCAATGGCACCCATGGAATTTTGCCAGGTTTAATCAACTTAGCAGATTTGCTGTTCAAACTCATATAGGCCAAATGAAGATCATACACGCCCCTGTTTGAAGATAAAAATGCTGGTTAGTAAAACTAGTTCACTACACAAACTACTTGCAAAATACACTATTACAAATTTTTAAAAAAAGGATCAATATAGGTTGGTGTGTCCTTAAATTTTCAATGCAAAACATAATTTCTGGGGTAGGCTTAAATTTTATCTTGGGGTCATGATTCAAGACAGTAGCCATGAGTGTATTTATAGTTCCGAGCCGCGCCCCTTGTTACGGCAGTCAACCAATCAGCGAGCTGCCTCATACAAACATACGTAGGTGCGCTGTCATAATCTCACAAGCTTTATCTCATCCCGTAGTAAACAGTGATAAACTGTCAAGTTTTGGCACCAGAATTTTGAATGAAAATGTACTAAACGACTTAATTTTTCAGTTGGGATGCGCTACCTTTCCTCTTTTCTACATTGTATCCAATGTATACCTATCAATTATCGATTTAGAAGAGTTATGACAAATATTCCATATATATATATATATATATATATATATATATATATATATATATATATATATATATATATATATATATATATATATATATATATATAGCATTGTTAGCTGTCAAATGGCATCATCGCCATAACACACGCACAAACCACTGCGATTTTATAAACAATGCGATTTTATAAACAATGCGTGTGATTTGAGAAATATCCTTTCGTCCATGTCTTCCTAACCAGTTTATAATTGATCCAACGTGTGAATTCTTGATGGGTGTGTTATTGTAACGATGATAATCCATTCGTTTCACAAATATATCACTATTTGGCGAATTAAAGGTGACACCATTTGCAAGGGCACATAAGCCTTTATCACATGTGTAAATTTGTCAATACCGATCATAGCGCGGGGCGATTAAGATGCAAAAAGATAGAAAACTAAATGCCCCAGCAAATCTTTATCATCAATGATTTCTGAGAATCCTTCTGGTATGTTGTAGAACAGAGGTTACCGAATTTATCCCAATTTAAAAGTAAAAAGATTAGCACAATTTTAATTCAACATTCTTGGGTAGAAAGTCTCTATATACTACGGGTGATAGAAATGTTTGTGAGACGTACGTGGTAGCAATGACAAATCCAGAAAAGGGGGCGGGGCATCGGAACTATGACTAGCCCTACGTCTTGTGTGCAAGTTTGGTGTGGCGTATCATGGCGAGCCTGATGCGCCACAAGAACGAATCCTGATAAAATAATTCATGTTACACAAACGAACCTGGTTTCATATTTATCGTCCTTTTCTAAACAATTACGACACTGTTTTAAAAAAATGTGAAAAAGTAGTCCGGCTGAGTACAAGCATGAAAACCATAGTATCGCCCTTGTTCAAAGAGGCGTGATAACCCTCTCCGGGTTATCGGACACTTCTAGATCATGATAACCATTGAAATTACATGAAAAAGAATGATAAAAGTACTTACGCGACGAACTCCCGCATGAGGCTATTATTACACAATGGTTGGCTGGTGATGCCTCCGGGGACTGGGAGGACGCAAGTGAACCGACCTCGTAGACTCGTGCCTCCTTCACGTTCCTATTTTAAAAACAGCAGCTAATCATATGCACATTCAGAGAAATAGCGATCCAATACGTAACATTGCTTTGGCACAAGTTTCTAAATAGAACATAATCAAGTTATGGAGACTTGCTAGAGATAAAAAAATTTGGAGATAAAAAAATTCTCAAAATGTTCTTGTTTTTTATTTTAGTATAAAAGTACATTTATTTCCCTTTTTAAAAATGTATAACACTTTAAGGGTTTCTGGAATAGAACTTGGTTTATGGACCATACAAAAGATCATACAAAAAACAATGAAAAATTCAGTCAATGTTAATTTTGACTGTACCGAAATTGTATACATGATCTTTTGTAAGGTCCATAAACCAAAATCTATTCCCAAAACCCCTAAAGTTCTATACATTTTTAAAAAGGGAAATGCTTGTACTTTTATACCAAAATAAAAAACAAGCAAATTTTGAGATTTTTTTTATCTCCAGCAAGTCTCGTTAAACTTGAAGTACGACAATAATTTTAAACTTTTACCACAAAGTTTGTGTCTGTGTGCCAGTCCCCATTGTACACAAACTCGCTGGCCGTGATGGCACTTATGTCTGGAAAACAGCTGGAGACAGGAGTGGTGTGATGGTGGCGGCAGGAGGATCGCAGCTAGCACTCGACATTCTAATGAAGATACCAACGTTTAGGATTATTCTGCTGTCTAATATACCGAGTGCTTTGGAAAAGGGGTGACCATGTACTACTGAGAAGCAAAAGCCAGGCTGATTTCCTATATTACTGCAGCTTACACTCAAACGGATGCTCCCATTTTTTGAAGCAAGTCATCACCATTATAAACAAATTTAATAATAATTAAGATGAGATGCAATATTAAAATTTTCAATAATTTTAACAAATTTTCGGCATGTACTGCCTTCATCAAGTTATAAATGAAAACAAATACAAAACAACGTTCTACGTAGAACGTAACACGTACACACGTAAAAATACGTAAAAATTACGTAAAAATTACGTAAAAATTATGCTCGCTATTTGACATAGCACCTGATTGAGATGCAGTATCTACTGCCACCAGGGGCTGAAAAAGAGCTGATGTCAGCCTTATTTGTATGCCAGTCACTTGAAGATGAGCCCCTGGGGGACCAGTGGGGGTCTTGTGTGGTTTATCAGGCGACCAAGAGTACCATCGTCCTCACGGGGTCCATGCTAAAGGCGATGAAAATAAATCACATACAGTCGTGATTTTAAGACAAATAACGTTTTAAGACAAATTGCTGAAAGCAATGAAATTGGTTTCATAGATGTTTTATTGCAATTGACCAACAGTTGTACAACTGCTCAAAGACAGCACCACACTAACAAGTGTGGACTATTACATGCAGCAGTTGATTGCACAAGGCAAATTTGCACATCACAGTCATTGGTCCCACCCGAGACCGTTGTTGGCATTCTGCAGTGCGATATGATTGAAAAATATGTAATATGTTGATTCATAAAGAAAGGCTATTGTTTGTGATAAGTTTATTTTACCTCATGAGGTACTGTGTAGTTTTGAGCCAGTTTTTTATCCATATAGTTGACTTGGTTTGGCAATCTACACAGTTGTGACTATTATGTTACCTCTTTAGGGTCGGGGTTTCACTCTTGATGGCCTGGCACTGGCTCTCCTTGGGCTTGCTCCTCTTCTTCAATTTCCTCTTTCTCTGGCTAAAACAAATTTTCAAAATTATCCCAATAGGGTGTCAAGACCTTTGTGCAAAGGGAGACTGTAATAGATGATACTATAAGTCCAAAGGTAACAGTCCATTTTTAAGAAATAACTGTCCAGAATTGAATTCTTCTTCATTGCTGAAATTGGATGTGGTTGGGTTTCAAAGTTAATCACATGAGCGCTTATAGGCGATTTTCACCTTGTCCAAAGTAAAGGGGCCAAAAAAGCATTTTCTGGCTGTCAGCTTACATGGGAATATGGTATGTGCTTATCATAAGTTAAAAAGATTTTGTTTCATTTTACTCACTTCAATTCTGTTGTCCTGTGCTCTCAAAGGTGGTGCCCCTCTGCCAGCGACAGGCTGAAAAAGTATCCAAATTATTAGCCCCATCAACAGCGTTAAGGTGGCACAGGACTACTGTCTGTTGGATTTGCCTTGACCTATGCACGATGTTTATAAGAAGACTACTCTATATGTTATGACCCCGTGCCTTATGATCCCTACAAGAACGACACTTAAACGAGACCGGACAAATCCAGTATTAATCCTACTCTGTATAAAACTGTCTCCATCTGCATTTTCATGGACATATTCGGCCAAATAAAAGAATGTGGTTGGATGTAAAAAGGTTAGCAGTTATATTATTTTAAAGGCAATCGTATATCACATTTAATGCGATAAACAGTTTTAAATTAGAGAATACAATGAATTGTGCTTCCACATTGAGCATGCGCTAGTTTTTAATGGACCATGTTAAGTCTGCCGTGTCAAGAGGCATAATCGAGGTAGTCTTCTTATAGAGGTAATAATTAGCATCTGTCCGAATAAATTGAGGATTTGATTGATTGATTGAGTGTTTTCTATTCATAAATACTGTGAACTTGGTTGTAAGTGCTGCTGTTTGCCGATTCACACAAATATCACTATAAATATATTACCTATAAATGATAGTATAAGTAAACCCTACGCTGGGGCTGCAACACGGATGGCTCTTCTACCATCGGTCCTCTCTCCTCGTCTGCTCGTTCATTGTCTGAACAAAGTGTCCTCGACCTAGGTGCGATTAAGAGTAGCCTTTACGAAAAGAGATGCTGTATGGATTTGTGGTGTTAACACAAGTTATATCGAGGCTAAATACTAATATGTATTGTGAATATTTAAATAGGTATATTAGGTACACAACTTGGCGGGATAATTTTCGTTCAAATTAGAGTATTTTGAGCTTGAATTGGGCAGTTTGAATAGTGTGTTTGTTGCACAGATATATGTTCTTATTAATGATGCATTAACATTATGAAAACCCTGCTTCACAACCACAAAATTTACATCGCAATGTCAAGGTAAAGCGTTTTTGTTGTCACTACTCTAAATCCTGGGAGCATGACCCCCCTGTTTTTATGTGAAAAACGGCGATAATCCGAGGGACTTTTCTGTGCAAAATCGGGCGTAAAATTGTCCCTCAAGGGACATCCCGGTACGAATGGGTTAATGTATGACAACAAGACTTTCTTGTTTATTTCACAATATCCGTACACTCTCCTCAAGGTCAAATCACAACTTTTGATAGATATACGATATGCGACATCTTTACAAGTCAAATAATGTTTGCTGCCACATTCCAGAGAGATTATCACACATGATACAGTAGTGTATGATATTGTGCACACTTTTTTCATATGGATTGATCATTTACTCAAAGAATATTATCGAGAGATCCAACGTCGTATGTTTCCAAAAGTCATAGTTAGACGTAAAGGTATTGAACAGGTGCGAGCTAGTGAGCCAACTGTATTTCGCGGAAGTTTGTGACTTAAAAAACCCACACAGATATTAGATCATATTTCTTTTATACATTGTTGTATCAATATATAGTTTTGATGGAATTAATCTGCAGTAATATGCGATTCCATTCATATATATAAGTCTAGGTAATTGGTTTAACTTGATAGTCTATTTTGAGCATCAATCACATCCATCGCCATATCTAACACTCACTGTTCCGCGGGAACTGTTAAATGAATTTGATATTGTCCAAATCGGACTTGTTGCTGCATATATCAATGTGGAAAGTAACGTTCTGATGAAAATCGTAAGAGCTACTATGGATAATAATTCTATATCCACCATGGAAAGCTGCGAGAGTTGAAAATAATGGGTATTCCATTTCTTATTTTTTCATATCTATACACCATATAGTGCTTCAGAAAAAAAATCCCCATCAATCCACCTTGGGCAAACTTTTTTATAGCAACTTGAATTTTTGGCACCAAAACCGGACAAAATTTAGGGGTAGGTATAATTTAAATACACAAAGAGGGCTGTTCTGAAAGGTTAGAGAAGCTGATTTCGTATAATCTTATTGAGACATAGTGTATTCTTGTTTATTATGGAAACTCCAGAATGCTGGATCAAAAAAAATTTTTTTACAACTATTTTTGCTTATTATAGAACCACCAACCTAAAAGAAAAACCTTGAAATTTAGGTATATGTCTAATTTTGGTCCAATTTATAAAAAAACTGTAATAATATGAATTAACCATCAACATGTAAAATATGTTGAAGTAATTTGACATTCTTCTGAATGAATTGGGAAATTTACACCAGATCATTGTCCTGCATATTTCATTTTTCTTTCGAACTTTACTATACTATAGTATACACAAGTTTCAAGGCATCTTTATGGTTGACTACATTAAAATCAATAGCATAAAATCTTTTCATGACATTCAACACATTAAATAACATTTCCTTCATTAACTACACTTACAATTGAAGACAAATTCAATACTATAAAAACTTTTTATCACACTCACCACATCAATAGCATTTCTTTCATTAACTACACTTTTCAAGACAAACTCTGTAGTTCCAAGCTGTTTTAGCAGTGCATCAAACTTCATCAAACTTCTATTCATCAAAGTCAAACCCTTGAGTGTTCTTGCATGTCACACCATGGCCACATGCATCAACACACTTGAGTCCATGTTTGTGACAAGATCATAAATTTGTTTTGCACTGGTTAGTATTTTGAGCCTTACACTTGCACCTGATGAACTGCAAAACATTGGTCGGAGCGATGTCCTTATCTGTTGGAATTGGCTCGAGCGTCTTTTCACCACGTTGCCAGCCCCCAAAACAAGGATCAATCTGTATTTAGGTCAGACCACTGCCTGACTTGAATGTATACACGTAAAGCATGGAAGTAGGCTGCACGTTCAGTAGGTGGCATTCTTTGTGGTTCTAGAACATGTGATCGAGCTATCATCGATTGATATTTCAGGAATCTTAGCTCTGTCAAAGTCTCTGTATGATTGGCCCCCAAAAGCAATGCAAAACTCTTTATTCCTGTTTTGCCAACAGTCAGAGGAGACTTACATGTTTCAAATCTTTCGATCATCAGTAGTAGTAAGAAGAGTTAGAGCGGGAATAAGGTTTTTACCCTTCACAGACGTGAGTTGCTCAATGTTGCTCAAGGCGGCAAGAGAGCGAGCCCGCTCAAAGTGACTTGGCTCCAAAAGTTACCGCTCGTTGGCGGCTGAAACCTGACACTGTTGTGACTGGAGCTTTGGATGTGTGTGAGAGGTGGCCTGGGAAACGCCTGTCCCTGCCTGCTTGGGGGAAATGCCTGTCCCTGCCCCGTGTGGAAGCGTGCAAAACGCCTACCCCCCCTGCTCAACCCTGGGGAGGGGTGTGACTGCTTTTTGACTAGCGAGTGCAAAGCGCCTGTGTTGCTTAGTCTCACTGACTCCACCTGCCCAACAGCTCACAGTGAGAAGAAGTCAATTGCTGGGCACCTGCGCAGCGATCGCGTCACATGGATAGGGCGTGCACAGTTCGCGGAGGAACAACTCATTGGCCTTTGCAGCAAGCACACCGCTTTAGAGAAGGAGCTGCAAACGAAGGAGATGGCTGGGAAGCACGACCGAGTCTGGATCAGCAGCTCATGACTCAGACGTAGCGGGGCAATGATTACAAGGAAGAGGCCGACCGCATTTTTCTCGGAGATGAGCTCGCGCGAGCAAAAAGAAGTGAATCGCGTTGAGTCCCAGGAATTAGTCTGGGTGATGAGATAGCGGCAGCACCCGACCAGTCTTCGTAGAGCATCGTGGTTGGGGAACTCGACACGAACGCGCAGGAGAGGCCGACCAACTTCAAGCAAGATCTGGTCCTTACTAAGCAGGAGGCACAGCTTGCCAAGGCCTATGCGGCGCAGTGCACTCTTGACATGGATCACATGCACCATCAAGGTTCCAAGAACACGGATAACCTCCATGACATGTCCCTAACTTTTTGCGAGCTAGTAGACAACCTTCCCAACCTGAGCCTGCAGCTTTGCGACACTCCTGCATGGGCGTCCGAGTGAAGCTGACAGTCCACAAGTGGTCCGCGAGGCAGCTGAACTGGAGCAACAACTGGACGACTGTTATAGCTGATTCCAGGCTGTTGGCAACGCATCAGACTCTGTCCAAATGCAGCGGCGGACTGATGACATCAGCGCGGGAATGGGGACTCCAGGGTGACGGCAAAGTTGACTCGCGAACCCTCAGCTCGCGATCTTCCACAAGCAGCTGGAGCCATTTGTCCATCTCCATCGAGAGTATGGAAATGGCCTCCGACTCAGACAGTCACGTGACATCACCCCCAGCTGTGGCTGTGGGCAGTGGTTCTCTGGCTGCAGCAACAAAGACCTCATCCGGCCGCAGGAAAGGGTACCTTGTGCCTTCTGCTACAGCAGCAAGGGCAAGGAACCAATCCGTGAAGTGGGCAAGCGCCGCTAGTGGGACTCTGCCCTCCTTGACTACAAAGAAGTAGGTGCCGGGTTGGGGGAGGGCACATCACGTCACCTGAGTTGTAGGTTGTGTGTCTGGTCAGCAAGTTGGTCACACTTTCGGGTGGTGGCAGTAGTCCAGCAACGCCGGACGTGGCGTGGCAAAATCTTGGCGGCTGGGACGTCAAGGGAGAAAGGGTCATCCTTGCTGGTGGTGAGCCAGTTACTACCCTCGCCTGTAGGAGTTGGACTTTTAAGTTCAAGGTTGATCCGACCTACAGTGGCTTTAGTATTCCTTGTCTTCAGCTAATGTACTGTACACGGTACCCTTCCGACCTTGTAGCCGGCGACCCCGCCTTAGTAATAGTTTCCTTGTCCCTTTTTCATGTTAAAGTCCCTTTTTATATGAATTGTATTCTACTCATAATGAACTCTGAATATCATGCTACATTTCTTTGAGTGATTTATAATTTTCCACAATCATATCCCGTGTGTACTATTGTGCATGTATTGACATGCTTTACAGTGGCTATGTAAGTTATCTTAAAATGTATCACTCTTAGTGACCTATTATTGCTTTTATTGGAATCCTTGACCATAAAAACCTACTAAATGATATTAATATCATCTTGCCATGTTGTATATTAAGGGAGTTAGAGCCATTTACATATTCTGGCGGCCATCGTGGCGGCCATCTTGAATAACGGGAAATGCTACAGGGTGCCAAAAGTCCACCCGGCCAATTGGTGATCACAAGACACCCTACTAACAGGATCAAGTGAGAAAAAAAACTATAACTGACAAAAAGGTCTAGGCTACCAGTCAGGGTGACTAATAACTTTACCCAATCATGTATGAGCAAATAAAATATGACTGTCCATTTTATCTGAGTACTGAAATATACTCCTATCAAAATCCTTCCTAATACCTTCTCAATAGTCAATATTAATTTTCTTTGAATTATTGATTCAATAAAAGTGTTATTGTAATATTTTATGGTGTTTAAATATTACCATGATTACAATGAAATAAATGCAAGACTATGCAGCAACATATATGCTAGTTATCAAAGGTCTTTGTCAAGGACCATTGGAAATGTCAGTGTTGAATAATTTATATCATTTTTTTTTCAAATATTAAAGAAAAATAACATCTTTTCTGTTGCAACACATGAAATGTAGTCATTGTTGTATATAAATAACAAAATTACAGCACAAATGAACTTTGAGTAAGCTTCAGTACAACACCCTGGTGAAACAGAGGACGTTTTGGACAACAAGAATATTATTTACAGATGAGTTAGTCTTCAACAAGAAGAAAACTAGTATGACAGAAGTTCATTTATCATGGACCAACTTCACAACTGTCTAATATCAGAACATTTTGCCCATTTGATAGTGACTGAATGAAGCAAACGTTACAGTGATGCCCGTGGGAAGAGTCAATATAATAAATCTCTAGTGATGAAGCTTGAAGCATATCAGATAGGATTATTGAGAACAATAGACTCACAAATTCAGCAATAATATTTCTGGCAATATAAGTCTGTTATAAACGGATGGACAAGAGATAGGCGGCTTCTGACGTGCACCGTGCGAGTTACGTCTGACGAAAATAATTCGGTTGATATTTGTGGGTTCACGTGTTTTGATGGGTTTATTCTGGCCTTTTCTTGTGCAGTCATTAAATTGCTCTAAATACTTCAATATGCTGTTTAAATGAATGAAACTTTCAGAATACACAGGACATATCTTATTGCTTCTATACAAGCATATTTGTTTGGCCACTGAGCATAACCTTTAACTTTAAAAAGTTGGGGGTCCTGAACATAAGTTGAGGGCCCTGCTGTGATATGTGTATGAAATGTCAGCTTAAAAAAGTGGTTGTTTTTATAGACACGTATTTGAACCATATACTAGTGCATGATAAAGTATGGGATTAATTAAAACTCACCAATATTCTACACAAATAGTTGAGGGACCGCAAGGCCCTCAACTCCTATAAGGTAAGGGCCGTGGTGAAAAGTTGGGGGCTCAGGGCCCTGGGGCGAGAGGTGACAGTGCTGGGGAGGTCGTCACTGACTCCTGCTGGAGAAAAGCACAGCTAAATAGCAGACAACCTCTTGAAGCAAAGCCTTGTGTTAACTTTGTTTGTATGTCACTAACTGACTGTGTATGTATGTCTCTGGACAAGCTACAAGGAGCGATTTGGTTCAAACTTTACACAACCATGTGGTATGATGTGACACCGAAGTGATTCATTAAAGCGTGGTTTCCACAGGGCCATTTTTGGTCATTTTTCAACATTTTCTGAAATAGCTTTACTAATGCTAATAAGAAAACACAAACCTACTTTTTTTATATCTCTCAGTGCATCACGCCGGTCACCCATATATGTAGGCCGGTCACCCACATAGAGGCTTGGCCTCGATGTTTGCTTCTCTGGGCAGAAGGAAGCCCCATGAAAAGAACAGCTGAAGAACTTAGTCAGTCGTTTCAGGAAGCAGAGCCTAAGAAAGCAAAAATAGATGATGTACCAGACTCAAAAGGAGGAAGCAAAGTCTACAGAGTCTACAGATGCTTGAAACCTAGGACATGAACTCCAATAACTTTCTTTTATGTTGTTTAGTCTGGTCTTTACTAATAAGATCCCAGGTTTTGGCCAAAATAACATGTTCAGTCTAATTTCTTGAGGTTTTTTGATTAGCAAAATTCCATTTCTGATGTGAAGGGGACGAGTAACTTTTTAATGGAAAATCAACAAACGCAATTGAAACTGAAGTTTGGGGTGACTGAAACTACTCGTTCATAGGACAAGTGACTCAAATTGTTATACACTATAAACTCAACACAGTGCAGTGACAAATTGCTAAGTGAAACGAGCACATTTACATTTTATTTACATGCACGAATTTTTTTTCTGGTGGATGAAAAGTAGTATTATCCTTGTAGCATGTCCCGCTTGGTCGACTCGTATAACTGAACTCTTCAATGTATGTTTATGACTTGTTAGTATTTACACCTACATAGCGGTAAAAATAGTTTTGAATCTCTTTTTGGACAAATGAGAATATAGGTATCATACATTTTAATTTGTCTAAGCAACCTGATCGTTTTGAAATAGTTGTGAAAAAAAGCATTTAAATAATCTGCAAGTAGTTGGTGGATACCCTAAAGAAGTAAGCGAGGAATGTGACAGTCAAAGACAGCTCATATTTATGAGCAGAAGCTTTGAATACCTGTGTGCAATGTGATATGAACTCTTACCAGCATCTGCGCTGCTCCAGCCCTCCCTTGTGGGGGACACGACATGGTACGATGCCGGGTTCACAATTATTTGGTGGGGGACGGCGCTCAATTTTCTTTGATATATTTGTCAATCGTAAGACAAAGAGAGAGGGCGGGCACACAATTCTGAAACTGAAAAGGTAATATTTTACGCACTTTTGTCACAAATTGATGTATTCCTGTAATATGCATTGTTTTGCATTTAACTGTATTGTAATGTCAACACAAGTAAAATAGATTACTAAATATGTATTCATTGACCATTGACAGTGAATGATTCATTGCAATACACTTTTAATTAAAAACTAGTATAGTTTACCTCTGAAAACAAATGCTGCAACAAATCCACTAAAATCCTCCCACTTGTTCTGTTCACACCAACCGACTTTGCGTCCTGACTGTTGCCCTCTGCCAAGTTAGGCCTCGCAATGCTGTGTGGCCGTTTGTCGCCCGGGATCGGCTCCTCCATTTTTACACCCGACCATTCCTCTCTTTACTGCAGGAATATCTAATCAAAAATCAATACTAACTAGATAGTGGCCTCCACGCCCTCGAAATTTAGCAACGAACGTTTATTCCCGCCCTCAGTTCCCTTAATTAAGAGTCAATTTCTTAGAATTATATGTAGAGGACATTTTCCATAAGGTGAAAGAAACTTCATCTGCCATAACCAAATTTCTAGACAAATAAATCCATAATCCTACTGGTCTACGTTCACCATAGATCATATAATTTTTATGACTCATAAGTAATATTTATCTTACGAAAATATAAGTAAGGGATGATGTATATTTTGTCACCCTTCGAAAAAATGAAACGATATTCCATTTCGAGCAAGGGGGGGTTTCAGTCAAGTTTTGGGTACACCACTTTTTTTGTGGGTCTAATATTTCATCGCACGCGCTAAAACTTTTCATACCGGAATTCTAATATTTTCTATTTAATTGTGGCATTAAAAGGATACAGAGCAGATATCACACATTCATTAATATT
Organism: Streblospio benedicti; assembly: GCA_019095985.1. Lineage (NCBI taxonomy): Eukaryota > Metazoa > Annelida > Polychaeta > Spionida > Spionidae > Streblospio > Streblospio benedicti. Next base: position 1,791,677 of record CM032666.1, read on the forward strand.
ATGATTGCATTACATGATGTACATTCCAGATATATAATAAGTATTATCTTATGGCATATATAACTAATATTTGAATCAATATATCGAAACACTATTTAGATATCTGTCTATGCCAAATAGTAGCTCTAGTCTAGATTGCAGAAAAATGCATCAAATTTTCAAAAAATTTCGGGGGGAGATCCCCCTCGCCCCCACGAGCAGTAGGGCGGTGTATTGTATTGTATTGTATTTATTGATTGCCTTCTAATAGAAGAGTTTACATTACAATGATTTAAGTTGTGAAACAGCAAATAAGAAAATATACATGAACTAACTTAATACATATTTACAAGCAAAATAGCACCAGTATGCTAACAATAAGTACATAAATTTGGTTGACATAAAGGATACAATGTGAAATCTAACATTACTACATTAAATATTTTACTTTACTCTTGCAGGTCTGTTGTAGCATTATAATATGCATTAACTAAAGTATTTACATACTTTATAACAAAGTCTTTTTCCTTTATTTACTAATTTCCAAAAGAATAACAAATCGATATCATTAGAATTTTGTAATTCTTCCATATTCTTTTCCTCATACTTGATTTTTGCTTCCATAATAGCTTTTCTAAACAGAGCTTTTATGTTTTTATACTTTTGTTTTGCGTTAGACATTTCTGAGTCACATGCATTCTTCAATAACTTTCGCGCTTCCTTCCTCTCCTTTGACAAAGCTGTCAATGTATTATTCCAGTATGGTTTGAGATGTTTTTTAAATTTGTAGTGTGGTAGAGCTGAGCAACAACTTTTTATTGTTTCAACTAGATCCTCGACTATTTTGTCTATGTCCTTGTATGTCGTATGATGTTTCCGTATATTGAGTGCTTCTATTGTTTCATTAATAGGGGAAATCTTGTCGGCCAGAATTGTGGTGTACTTGGCATCTATCTCATCCGCAGTTAAACGTTTCCATGCAACTGATTCTTTCGTAATGGGAGAACTCCTATTTTTCACAGTGTGAGAAACCTGGAATTGTACTTTTAGTGCTAGATGGTCAGATGTGTTTGTTGGTGAGTCTTCAATAACACAACAACTATGAATTTTAAGATCCATTAATCCCGTGACAATGCAGTGGTCTACATAAGATTTCCCGACGCCATCAACGTTAAACGTATAGCAAGGGCCTGAACATCTATCATGATCTTTGTCTAAAATCTTGAGTTCACTGTCATTAACTAGTTTGTACAGCAATTTTGTATTTTTTGTAGTTTTACCATAGAAACGGTTCCCTATTTCTGGACCAAAGTGACTGTTCATATCTCCAATTATGATGACTTCTCCAGTCAGCTTACATTTTTCAACAAGATCTGATAAAATTGCCAAGTGTTTTGTGAAAGAAGTTATCTTACATTGTTGCTGAGGAAGGCAAGTAGATATTATATATAAATACACTTCTGTCGTTGCAAATTCCTGCGATTTCAATGACACACAATCTGTCGCTCTCACAGTCCACAACTCTGATCCTATTAGACAATTCTTTACGCCAGAGATTACCTGTGCCACAATGACCAGACTGTTTGTTTTGAGCCTCGTTTGACAGGTCCTCACTACTTTTTGCATGCACATCAAATTGAGGACAAAGCTCGTTTAATTTATACAATTCGTACGGGTACACACGATGTTCACTGATACCTATAACATCTGATCTATGTACGTCCGCCAGTTCATGTAAATAAGGACCAGCAGGGCCTAACGATCTCATATTCCAAGCAGATAAGGTTAGTAAGCAAAACACGATTATCGCAGAAAAAAACGGCTTGTAAAGAATGCTATTGCCACCTAATCGAACGAATAAAATTTATCCGACACGATTAAACACTAACACGTTTAAATAACGATGTAATTTAAGAAAAATGTAAAAAATATCTAACAAAATTTGTAACATCCGCCATAGCGAGGTGCATTTCGTCACCTAAAACGGGCTTACACGAGAAATGATGACGTATTATGCAAGTAATCAATGATTAGCCTTTATTACACACCGAAACATGTCAACACCGACCATACTGCGATGTGATTAAGAGTAGCGCTACACAAGCTCATTATCATAATTTATGCATATGTATGCTGGTTTCAGAGAATCAGCCTTAGTCAAGCGCGCATCGTTGTTGCATATTGTTAATAGCGCTTTCGATAAACGATATGTTAGCAGGTGGCAGGGCGATAATAAAGAGCATTATTGTTATCTTGATCTGGGGAGTTTCGATAGATTTCTTGAAATATGTAGAATATTATGGGCTCAAAGTGTGATAATAAGAATCAGCATCAATACTTTGAATAATAGGACCTTCTGGGTGCAACCGGCTTGTGCAGGTAACAATATATTTTGATTTCTTTATGTGGAAGTTATGTCCTGCTGGTTCCTTTGATTTCCGGGTAAAACGCAGTATGTTGCTTTAGTACGAGTGAAAATGGAGCTTTTAATGTATTTCAACATGGACTTAAATTCTCCCATGAAGTTAGATTTGGTCACGAGCTATTCAAGAATAAAATACATATATCACAACAACGACATTACTATATTTATTTCTTAGTGATGATAAAGATTAAATGTTGTAAAATTAAAGAACTGCCAAATATTCGGAGCTGTAAACTACTTCAATACGATTTCCACCAAAAAACAAAAACGTCGAAAATCCCTTCTAATAGTAACATATATAAATTTACTTTGAAGCAACCTCTCAAGTTCGTTGCTAAATAATTATATACATGTGCTATACAGTAGCACCTCATCATCTCGACATTTCTGATCTCAAATTTGCCATCATTGGTTGTTTTAGAAATTTAATTCAAAAAATCTTTTTTCACCAGCTGTTAACCAGCAGTTACGATGAAAAAATGCAACAATAATGATTGGTGGTTTTACTTAACCATTAGGCATTAGCACAAAATCAATAAAAAATAGTACCATCAATACATTAGCTACCTTTTCATTTGTGTAGCATTTGCGCGGTACTGGGTACGGCTCTGGGTGCCAGTTTGGGCACTTCTTGCCTTCGCCGCCGCATCGTGGCCAGAGTTTGCAGTGTGGGACACTCGGGTTGTTTCGATTCTCGTACGGCAAGTCTGGAGTGGCAGTGGCAGGGGACTCATGGGGGCTCACTGCAACAAATTTTATCTTTTATGCCGCAGTCAGACAGTCGCAAATTTCATCCTCGAAATATTACTGTGAGTAACATAAGAAATACAAGGGGAAAAACCTCAGTTATAAAAATATTTGTTTTTTAAAAACCAGTATCAATAAATGTGGTACTGCCTAATATAGAGTTTATATGGTAAAGCGCATGTGGTCTCATATTAAACATATATATTTTCTCTTCTTGCCATGTAACATGTACCTGAACGCTCTAAAGTTTGAAAAAGTTTTTATTTCTCTTGATACTTTTTGAAAAGGATGCTGTTGCCTTGAAACTAGTTTCAAAAGAGAAATAGAAAAAATAAAACTTAAGAGCATTCAGGTACATGGTAAAAGAGAGAAAAAATATATAATATAATAAATGATGTCTTTCTAGTTTTGAATGTAAAGACTTATCATGTTCACAAGTGATTTAAAATACAATAATATGTATATATAAGCATATGCTTAAGGCCCAAACCCCTCATATTATGTCTGGTTCATGTGCAGAAAATTTGAGACTTATTCCATCAGGCAATGTCACACCGAAAAACAAAACAAAATGAAAAAATAAACAAACAAACAAAATGTCAGAATGAGTAGTGGACTACATGTAGGCCAGGTTTTGTGCAGAAAGCCCCTCGCTTTATTGCTGTGTTCCACATATAAAAAGTCTGTCATGCTTTAGACTAGTGACAACAAGAACCCCCTTACCTTGAGATTTCTATGTAAATTTTGTGGAATAGGAGCATGGTTTTGATAATTTTAATACATCATTAGTAAGAATATATATCTACGCAACAAACACTTCATTTATACTGCAAATTTCAAGCTCAAAATACTTGAATTTGGACTAGAATCAGCCCGACAACTTGTATACGATTTTCAAACTGTCACGGCAAGCGATAACAGCTAATACAAACAAGTACTAGGTTGCTTCATGTCTAATTTCTGGATCATCTATACAGATACCCTCTGTGATGACACACAGCAATCATATTATTCTACAAGTAAGAGAACTTGCATTGTGGGTTTCACCCCTTTCCCATTCACGCAGCCTTCAAAATCCGATGTTTATGGTATTTCCAGTAAGCGATAAGCCTGAATAGATAAGGATGGAGAACTTGTAGAAATTTGTCTTTCTAAAGTGTGTCTCGAACCGGTTGTATTTAATAGAGAGCGGCAACAGCCACATGTTTGGAAGCTATTCTGTACGTATAAATCCATAATCCCATTACAAGGAGGTAAAAATAAGAACCACAATATGATTCTGAACACACACGTACAATTTATGTAAAGAAATGGCCATTTATGAAGGCTCTAGAAAAGTTATTGTCTTTGATGTAAAACTGTCAAAATGACTGTGTACGTCACTGTTTTTATTGTGTGATTAGGTTCTCCATAACCGATATAGTGTTACGTTATTCATGATTGAGTTTTGCAGGTGCAGTGACCAGTGGTCCACGTTTAGCAAAATACATGTGACGTAGTTATCTGAACGTGCTGTACGTCATTCGTTCAAAACCAAAAGTTTGTAATACATATATAATTGTATGTTTTATAAGAAATGATAGTACCTGTTAAATGATAAAACTTTTAAAATTATTTTGCCACTGGTCCACTGGCAGTCTGAGCTGATCTCTAGGGATTAAAAACAGACAATCAGTAAGCAAGGCCATAAGCATTGAAAACCATGGTTGTGTTGTCCAGAAGGGAGCTATAATTATACATTCTGCCCCCTCCTTCACCACCTTGCTAAGGACTTTCCCCATCAAACTGAAAGGCGGAAAGATGTAGCACAAATCATTAGACCATGATATGGAGAAAGCATCAACTGCACTGGCCCCGGGTCTGGCTTCCAGGCAACGTAATTGGGCACCTGAAAATTAAGCCTGGATGCAAATAAGTCAATTGTAGGTGTAGCCCATATTTTGCAAATTTTTTGAAAGCTACTGGGCTCCAGTTTCCACTCTTTATTATCATGCAAGGTCCGTGATGCCATATCTGCTTCAACATTGTAGACACCTGGAAGATAGGTGGCTGATAGAAAATTATTTCTCTGAATGGCCCATAACCAAATTTGCCTGGCAACCTGGTTGCACTCTGCTGTTTTACCTCCTTGTTTATTGATATATGTGACAGCAGTGGTATTGTCAATTTGTAGTTGGATATGAATGTTCACCATTTGTGAACATAAACTCTTTAATGTGAAAAGAGCCGCAAGCAATTCTTTTATATTTATGTGCAAGTGTTGTTCTTCACCTCCCCAACCTACTAGGCCACTTGCATCTGTCTGAAGAGTGACAGTAGGTTGGGGCCTCTGAATCGGTCGCCTTGAAAGTTCAACATTTTCTACCCACCATTGCAAGTCCTCTCTTGCACCTGTACTCAAAATCATCTTAGCTCTGTAATTGCCTGCGGCTGCTTTCAATGCAATAATTTTATCAATATCGATCAACCTAAATCGCATATCACCATTGTCAACCCCTGGTAATGCTGCTACCAATTTTCCTACAACTTCAGCAACATTATGTATGCTTGGGTTTTGTTTTCTCAGCAAAGTCTCACACACGTGTTTTATATTTGCAGCTTTCTGTGGTGTTAGTCTGACAGACATGTCTGTGGACGACAAGAGAAAGCCAATGTATTGTATTTCCTGAGTAGGAAAGAATACAGATTTTTCAGGGTGGATTACAAAGCCTGCAGCTCTTAGGCAATTAACAGTTATGTTAATGTTCTCCCTGCACTCCTGTTCTGTAAACCCAAATAGGCATGAATCGTCAATATATGCGGTATTATGAAAACCATGTTTTCTTAAGTGGGAGAAAATTGGCTTTAGCAGTTTTGTAAATATTCTGGGTGCAGGTGATAAACCATTTGGCATGCAAACAAAGTAATAGGACTTTCCTTCAAACTCAAATTTGAGCAACTTCCAAAATTGTTTAGCAATCGGGACACTGTAATAAGCATCCTTCAGGTCAACAGAGCCCATCCAGCAACCAGGTGTCATAAGGTTTATGGCTGATTGCAACGATTCCATTTTGAAATGCTTGTAAGTCAAGCCGCGATTCAACCTTGAAAGGTCCAGAATCATTCTGAATGAACCATCCTTTTTCTCCCTTGAGAAACACATTCGAATAGAAACCCGTTTTGTCAGAACTCGTGCATTCTTTAATTACACCTTTCTGGAGAAGTGTGCCTATTTCTTCTCGAATGATTTTTTGTTCTCTGTTATTAAACATAATGGGTTTGGGTTTCACAAGTTGGAATGGTTCATATTCAAGTTCAATATCTGCACCTTTCAAAGTGGAAAACACCCATTTATCTGAGGTAAATGTATACCAGTTGTTGGCAAATAAGGACAGTCGTCCTGCTTGAAAAGTTTCAACCTCAAGTTGCAATTCAGAACACAAGTGTTTGACATAATTTGTCCAATTATCTGAGTTAATTACCTGTGAATTGATTTGCAGTGTAGTATGTTGGGGCGTGGTTACTGGCCCCCTCTGGCCTTCCCCCTTTTGGGTCCGCGTCCACTTCCCCTGCTTCTGGGGAAGCTGCCTCTGTGGTGGAACCCAAACTGGCTGAATGGCCCTTGGCTGAATCCTCTGTACCACTGTCCTGCCTGGCCTCGTGCCATAGACTGAAGCTGGGGCATGTACATGTGGCTTTGGGGCGAGTAGGGTTTGCCCCGACCTCTCGCCGCATATCCTAAAAAAGCCTTTCTAGGTGCTTTGCCCTTGAAGTGGCTCTGGAGAGCCCTGTTAGTATCTGCAATTTCTTTCACAGACTTGCATGCATTGTCTCCGAACAGGTGATCTGTGACGTCTTTACTGTTGCTGCATAGTGGCGCCAGGTGTTGAGGGAGAACACTTCTAAAGTTGTCCTTGCGCCTGTAGTTAATTTCATGGCATGCACTGCTTATGAGTTGTGCACTGGCTACCAATTTTTCTATAACTTCTTTCATGGCCGCCCTATCCAGCCCATGAGGGGTTTTAAGCATCCCATCAATTACATTAAATATACTGATTGAGCTTTTGGTCAACAAATTTTGGGTTCTTTGGTATTTTAAGTCTTTGGTTCTCACACCTGGGGTGACACTAGAATGCTTCCAGATCTCATCATTCACGCGTGGTGGTACAAGCTTGATCAGATTGCTGGGCCTCGTAATGGCCTCCGTTTTAACCTTATACTGCTCCTCACTAAGGTTCGATGCCCACATGTCTTCTGCCATCTGGGCCAAATCCGCATTAATTGCGGGACCCAAGTCCTCTTTTACATAGTCTCTTTGTACACTGATCTTGGCCTCCTGGAGGAGACTAGTGGCATCCGAGGAAGCTTCATTAACTGCTTGGTTGGGCACGGATTCAGTACCTGCCATTTGATCTTTTGTCTCATCTGTTTCCTCCTCAGCCTCCACATTTTCTGTGTCCATGGGATCTATGTATTCATGTTCTGTGGAGTTTAGACCCTGGACCACACTGCCGAACATGTTCACAAATTCGTCTATTTTGGACAGGGTAGTCATGTACACCTCATTCTGAGCACTAACTGACTGGAGGAAATCACCCAATTGCCTCTCAAGCGCCCCTTTGGACATCTGTATACCACTGACACTTGGCTCAGGTTCAATGTTAGAAGTCTCTTTAGCTAGGGCATTATCATCCTGATGATGACTGACATTCTTCTCTTGTTCTTGTGTGTTGTTAGTATTCCCTCCTTTTGGGTTTTTTCTTATCCCAGCATTGGCTGGCGTTTTACTTTTAGCGCCCGTTTTAGCTCCGCTATCTCCAGACTTGGAGGCGCCATCAAGTTTCTTAGCAGTGTCATTCGATCCCGTGGAACCTTTTGATTTGGCGCTATTATCTTTTGATTTGGCGCTATTATTGCTTTCATTTTTTGATACGACCCCGTGGGTTTTGTCCATTCCAAGTAGAATTTCATTCAATAGTCCACCCTTGACTCCCGTGGAGCCGGTAGACGCCATCGCCATGTTAGCAAGCACAATGGCTTTCTGACACTTTAGCCTTGAAATTGTCAATATCACGACTTCTGCGAAGCCCCGTAAATTCTAATTGGCAAATCACTATACGGCTTCGTATTCTTGTAAATACTAATTTACGATTAAAGCAGTAGGAAGCCGTAGTTTTAATAAAATTGTGCAAAGCACGCGAATATACAACATTGGTTGTTGGAAGCGAGCCTCGTTATGAATCCGGAAGTACCTCGATCTCATGTGACCTCTTTATACAGGGTGTTGCAAAGCATTTAAATAATCTGCAAGTAGTTGGTGGATACGATGAAGAAGTAAGCGAGGAATGTGACAGTCAAAGACAGCTCATATTTATGAGCAGAAGCTTTGAATACCTGTGTACAATGTGACATGAATTCTTCCCAGTTTGAGCTTTCCTTTGTGGGGGACACCATTACACTGAAACACGACATGGTACGATGCTCTATTTGATGAAGGCGCACCTGATAACTGAGATGTATGAAAGTTACATCATAGTGACACATTCTGGTGCTGTACAGATGCTGTCGGTTTGTAGGTTCGAATGTTGGGACATGTACAGAGATGTAAACCTGTCACCGCGCAAAATCTTAATCCGACCCTTGAAAAATCTTAATTTTCGAGCAAAAATCTGAATAAAAAATGAGAAAAATCTTAATAGAATCTTAATTTTTACAGTTTAGCTCATACTTAAAATTACAATGAAAATATAGGAAAATATTAATTCAAATACTATTTGTATTGTGGGTCCTAAAGTTACTAGGTATTTGATGGTTATATACTTACCAGTAGCATCTGTCTGCATGATGGTCGTCTTGACACTCCTCTCACTTTACATTGATTAATTATTCTGCCACTGTGACATCTATACTCGTCTATACCTACACCTTGTAGCAACCCCAAACCCACCCCACCCCCAGATCTGCCACTGTTCAATAACTTATAAGTTCTGATTCAAGTTTCAACCTCTTGTGAAGTGCAGAAAACTTTGACACCAACACAGTTGGGTTGTAACTGTCGAGTATTATAAATCATATGCTCATGGTACAAATGCATTTCATGACTGCTCATAATCGGTGTTTATCTTGTAAAATGAAATAATTTAAGTAGAAGCATGTTGAACTGTTAAACCTGATGCCATTTTTGCAAATGCAGTGATCGTCACCCGACTTATATTTATCGTAACGCACAAAAGATAGCGTGAGAACGCATTTTCAATGCGCTACATCTAACTGTCGTTGTGATCCAGAGTAAGGGATGATGCATATTTTGTCACCGATATTCCATTTCGAGCGAGGGGGGGGGTTTCAGTCAAGTTTTGGATACACCACTTTTTTTGTGGGTCTAATATTTCATCGCACGTGCTAAAACTTTTCATACCAGAATTCTAATATTTTCTATTTAATTGTGGCATTAAAAGGATACAGAGCAGATATCACACATTCATTAATATTATGATTCCATTACATGATGTACATTCCCGATATATAATAAGTATTATCTTATGGCATATATAAGTAATATTAAGTTAAAAGGCGTGTCCCGTGTAGAGGAGAGCCACACCTCTGCACGTAAAAGAACTCGCCTAGTTTGAAAACTATAGCTAGTGTGATCCCTCCATTACCCTTGGCTCAGTTGGTTACCTAACCTGCCAAACAAACAAGGACCACATTGGAAATAAGCATTACATATATATGTACGCTTTCATGTGCTATCCTAGGAACATTAGTTCCTGAAGAATAACAAATCAAATCAAAATCACTATGTAGATATCTGTCTTTGCCAAATAGTAGCTCTAGTCTAGATTGCAGAAAAATGCATCAAATTTTCAAAAATTTTCGGGGGGAGATCCCCCTCGCCCCCACGCGCAGAAGGGGGGTGTCCCCCCTCCCGCACCCACCCCCCGCGGCGCCTGCGGCACCGCATACGCGGCGCCTACGGCGCCGCTATCTCGGCTTTGCCGAGTTTATTACATTTAACAATTACATTAAAGATTCACTTGACACATCAGAAGAAATGTGCAAAAGCACGATTATCGCAGAAAAAACGGGTTGTAAAAGAATGCTATTGAGACCTGATCGAACGAATAAAATTTATCCGACACGATTAAACACTAACACGTTTAAATAACGATGTAATTTAAGAAAAATGTAATATATACCTAACAAATTTTGTAACATCCGCCATAGCGAGGTGCAAAACGTCACCGAAATCGGGCTTACACGAGAAATGATGACGTATTACAAAAATAATCAATGATTAGCCTTATTACACACCGAAACATGGCAACACCGACCATACTGCGATGCGATTAAGAGTAGCGCTACACAAGCTCATTATCATAATTTATGCATATGTATGCTGGTTTCAGAGAATCAGCCTTAGTCAAGTGCGCATCGTTGTTGCAGAGTAGTAACAGCGCTTTCGATACGCAGAGAGGTGACAGGCGATAATAAAGAGCATTATTGTCGTCTTGATCGGGGGAGTATTCGATAGATTTCTTAAAATATGTAGAATATTATGGTCTCAAAGTGTGATAATAAGAATCAGCATCAATACTTTGAATAATAGAACCTTTTAAGTGCAACCGGCTGGTGCAGGTAACAATATATTTTGATTTTTTTATGCGGTTGAACTTTATTGTGCTGGTGTACCCTGATTTCCGGGTAAAACGCAGTATGTTGCTTTATTACGAGTGAAAATTGAGCGTTTAAAGTATGCAAACATGGCCTTAAATTCTCCTATGAAGTTAGATTTGGTCACGAGTTATTCTAGAATAAAATACATATATCACAACAACGACATTACTATATTTATTGCTTAGTGATGATAAAGATTAAATGTTGTAAAATTAAAGAACTGCCACATTTTCGGGCCTGACGTGTAATTCAATACGATTTCCACCAAAAAACTAAAATCTCGAAAATCCCTTCTAATAGAAACATATATAAATTTACTGTGAAGCAACAAGTTCACATCAGGTAGCTGCAGCTGAGGAAACGGAGATGGATAAACTTCGGAAAGAGATGGCAGATTTTAAAGTGGCCAACTCACCTCGACTCAGCAAGATCATCAGTGTCAACAGGTGAGTACTCAACCAGTTACTAAATCTTTTCTTCTGTTTTTTGTTGCGGTGGTGATGGGCATTACGTATTTGATTGTGACAACCCACCCAATAAACAATTGGTTCAGCAAAAATCTGAGGAGGCTAGAAATAGAAGATCTAACAGGTATTCAAAAACTAAATAGCGTTGGTGCACGGGGTCAGTGCCATCAACAACTTGCTGAAAGCAACAGACCCATAACTTTGCCTCCCTACACTTATTGGCAATGCAACAGAGATCTCCTGTAAAATCAATAACATTACTGTTGTGGCTTCTTTAGACACAGGAAGTCAAATATCTAGCATTTCAAGAAAATTCTACATGGAAAATTTGAGCAAATTACTCCTTGTATAATATAGATTAGATATCAATCTAATATTTCAACTTTTTTCAGAACCCAGCATTAGCATTTTGCCATAAAAACTATTAGCTCCACACATTCATATTTGAAGGACAATAAGGGTGAAATTGGTAAGGTTTTGTGCTTCACAAAATGTGCATGTTAAACCTTATAGTAGTCAAATAGTTTAGAACATCTAACATCAAAGTTCCAATTTGCCAACAGATAGCAATAGCAGAATGTGGACAGTTACCAGTGGTCCCTTGTATTGTCAATGTTAAGCAAGGCAAAAATGATATTTTTTGTGAAATTTTCAATCATTCTGATACTGAAATTGAAATTCCAAAAGGTCAGGAAGTAGCAAAATTATATCAGGCAACTTTTAGGTTCTCTAGGAGATAATATAGATGGTAGCTTTGTTAATTCATTTGATATGTTTCACTTAAATGAAAATGACCGAACAGAATTAACTGCATTTCTTACCAAAAAATCGTGGCGTTTTTGCAATGGACATTATGGAAATGGAATGTTCGAACGTTACTGAAGTTAAGATCGATATGAATGATAGTACACCTTTCCGTCAGAAAATGCGACCTGTACCGCCAGGTGCATACGAGGAGTTGAAATCCCACATTTTGGAACTGTTGACAGCTGAGTCATAAAGGAGTCAAAAAGTCCCTTCAGTTATAATATACTGTAGTCCTATTAATATTAGCGTCTACAATATTTCGCGAGTAAGCCCTTTTGAAAGTGGCCCAAGCGTATTTTTATATTCGCGAATGGTCTCCTGAAATAGATTTTTGTTCCTACTCTGATAAACTTAGGAAATCGGGGGAAACCCCTCATGACGTAACGGCAATAATTATCGCGTGGGGCGCAATTCGGCACATACTTCAAAACAAACTAACAACAATAGATCAATCCCTTTGATTTGCTGCATTATAACGTGTGCTTTAATTGAGAGGGTTGGTTAGAACTTCAAATCAGGTGAGCAGTTGAATTTTCGTGTTGTAGGAACAAGTTAGATGTTGAAGGAACAGCTAGTTGTAGTCGGGTACAAAAACATACTTGAAAGAAAGTTGTTATGATAAGCAATGTTGTTGAAGCTCCTACATTTATAGCATGCACCAAATAATAAACATCTGCATGTGTTCTGATCCTTACTAACTCGTTTACAAACAAAACATGAAACTTGAAACATTTAATTTTTAATATAATATTTCATTGATGAGAAGGCTCAATACATCTAAATAATGCAAGATAAGTTTGAATTCAAAATGGACTTTATATTGACACCAAAAAGGTAAATATTATTTTCCACTTACAAAAAGCCGAATGACCCCCAAACAACGCATGATACCTCCATTATCGCCCGGGATTAAACGTAGTCATAGAAAAAGTACTGTAACTCTATCAATTTTTCACGGCTTTTTAATTTCGCGTATCCTCCCCAATACGCGAATTTAAAGTAACATCGAAATCGCTTTCAATTTTTTAGGGTTACAGTAGTTATGGTTAGAAAAGAAAAACTGGGAACTGCGTTTGTGTGTTGACTACCGCCAGTTAAACAGTTTATGCACTCGAGACAGCTATGCAATACCACGAGTTGATACTCTAATTGACTCATTAAAGGATGCTAAATACTTTTGCATCTTTAGATTTATTTAGTGGATTTCAACAACTCAAAGGTGTATGACGCTCATACTGAAAAGAACGGGCATTCAGTACACCATGTCGTCTATTTGAGTACTTAAAATTACCATTCGGGTCAAAAAATTCTCCAGCAATTTTTTTTCAACGATGTATGGACAAGGTACTCGATGGTTTGATCATGAAAACTTGTTGTGTTATATTGATGACGTAATTGTACACACCGATAAAACAAAGCAAGAATTATATTGCAACTTACAAGAAGTGTTTGATCGCTTAAGAACTGCCAATCTTAAGTTGAAATCGAAAAAATGTAGTTTTTCAAAGATCGTGGTTGACTTTTTTATGGTTTGAAGTTTCCAAAGATGGAGCAAAAAAATCAGTGACAAACACATAGAGGATGTACGTAACTGGCCTGCCCTTGAAAATATCAAAGAATTTCAAAAAATATTTAGGCTTTATGAATTTTTTTAGAAAACACATTTTAAATTATGCCAAAATCACAGAACCCCTCACAAGATTACTCTGTGGCCATACCAATAAAAAGTCAAAAATCCTAAACCTTTAAAAAATTCTAAATCTTCAAAAACTAATACCAATATTCCTCCAGGTGCTGCAGTGTGGGAGTGGAAAGATGAACAGCAGCCGGGCATTTCAGGAGTTGAAGGGACGTGCTCCTGTCCCCACCTGTTCTCAAGTATCCAGACTTTGAAAAGCCATTTATACTACACTGTGATGCCAGTATACAGGGATTAGGTTGTGCTCTTTACCAGGAAAACAGTGATGGTAAGCTTGACCCTATAGCTTTTGGGGAGTCGTACTCTGTCAGTGTCCCCGAACGGAACTATAGCACACACAAGTTAGAGTTTTTCAGCTCTAAAGTGGGCGGTTACAAGCAAATTTAGATATTATTTGTATGGAAATACTTTTCATGTATATACTGACCATAACCCCTTACTTTATCTCACCACTACTGCTAAGCTGGATGCATTGGGCCATCGGTGGCTTGCAGAGTTATCTAGCTATGATTTCACCATCAAATTATAAGCCGGCATATCAAATGTAGTTGCGGACAGTCTGTCCAGACAGGGGCCTGAACAGAAACAGAGTGAGTGTACAAGACATGTCAGCCAAGATATGTTTTCTGAGCTGTGTCGGTTACTGGATTCAGGTGAATTCGATGGAGTTGCTGAAGGTTTAGCTACCCCCAGGGCGAGTAGTTAGTCAAGCAGTTACGATTGGGGGAGTAGTCCTCCAGTGGATTGGGGTGCTGAACAAGGTAAGGACAGAAACATAGCAAGAGTTCGACATCTTGTATTAAATGATGCAAAACTGTCTAGAGCTCAACGAGAATCAGTGTCTGTGAGAAATTGATGACTTTTCGGGAACATCTAGTCGTGAAAGATGGCATACTCTACAAATCCCATGAGAATGTTGATGGTAACAAGTGCTTACGTTTGGTAGTCCCAGGACATCTACGAGGTAAGGTTTTATCCCTTTCACATGATGAACTAGGACATTTGGGTAGAGACAAGACCATTAGCATAGCCAGGAAAGATACTTTTGGCCAGGTCTGACCAAATCTGTTGAAAACTATATAAAAAAGGTTTGCATCTGTGCAAAAAACGCCTTATACACCACACACTATGCCCCAATGGTAAGTGTAGTAACAACAAGACCATTTGAGCTAGTCTGTATGGATTTCTTGTCTTTGAAAGCAAAAGCAAAGGAAAGGTTAAAATATCTTAGTTATAACGGATCATTTTACCCGCTATAGTTGGGCCCTTGCTACCAAAGACCAAGAGGCCAAAACAGTGGCTAACATATTATTCAAAGAAATTATTCACAATTTTGGTATCTGTGAGCGTTCCACTCTGATAAGGGGGTAGCTTCTAAGCAAAAGTAATTTATCAGTAGTGCAAACTTTTGGGAATTGACAAGTCAAGGACGACCTGTTACCACCCTCAAGGCAATGGTGCCACTGAGAGGTTTAACCGCACACTGATTTCCATGTTGCGCACGCTCACAGAGGAGCAGAAACTTGGTTGGAAGGACCACCTAGCTTCCTTTGGTGTTTTCATACAATAGTTGTAAACATGAATCTACAGGGTATGCACCTTTTTACTTGATGTTTGGTAGGTCTCCCAAACTCCCACTTGATATTTACTTAGGGACTGCAGAGGTTGAAACAAGTAATCGAACTGTGAACCTTGTGAAGCAAAATCTAGATTCTGCGTTTAAAATTGCTCGTGATGCGCTGAAGAAAGCCGTGTAAAACAAACCACATCTTACAATAAGAAGGTAAGAGGTTCAAATATTGAGGTCGGAGACTATGTGTTGACAAAAATGTAGGTTTAAAAGGAAAAACACAAGCTTGCTAATAAGTGGTCACCATTTTACATATTGTTCTGGGACAAACCAAATCCCGACATTCCAGTTTTTGTGGTGCGACCTGAAGATGGTTCACGTGATAAACTTTTGCATCGTAACATGTTGTTGCCCTTAGCTCTGCCATGGATGGTTGCAGATGATGAGGTCACATTGAGAGATGATCTTGAGGTGGAACAACAATCAGTTGTCACTGAGGATGATGACTCGGATGTTGAAATAAGAATTGTGCATGATGAATGTCCAGATGATGCTAGATCTGACCATAATGTAGACAATGTTGAAAGTTTGACTAACATACAGAATGTTGATAATATTGACAATGCTGATAATGCGGATAATGAGGATAATGTGGATAACACAGATAATGTTTTTAATGTTGAAAATGCAACTAATGTAGAAAATATTGCCCATGTCTCAGATGTTGATCATGATCAAGATAATAACAATACTCCAAATCTTCGCAGGTCAACCAGGGAACGGCAACCACCGCTTCGGTTTGGTGAGTACGTTTGCCATGGAACTACAGTCCAGCCGTCTAGTGGGTGGCAACCAAAAGTAAACCTATTAATTGAACTTTTGCCATCTTTCCCATTTAATCAAGCAGATATATTTTTGAATGCCATATTGTATGTAATAACACACTATACCTATTGATAATTTACTGAGTATACATATTTATTTCAGGATTTTAACTAATCTTATTTGTATATGTATGTTGATCATTTTATTATTATATTGAGTAAATTGTGATGTTTCAGGATTTTTATATCACATTTATTCATGTATGTTGATAATCTTATTATTATGTAAAGTAAATGGTGATGTTCAGGATTTTTATATAATCACGTTTATTTATTATTTTTTTGGTGATGGGAGTGATTAAGAGATGGTTGTAATGGATGACTTCAATATCATCCTGGGTTGTGGTGTTAAACTTGTATTTATTTTAAAATTTATTCAAATATTTATTCAAATATTTTAAAGTTTAAATTGAACAGTTAGGTGTGATGTTTTGTTTACTCCAAGCATATAAGAAATCAAAAATAGTTTCATAGCATGTTAAACAAAACTTCAAAATATTTAAATGTAATGAATTAAAAAAAAAGTTTCAACTTTCAGTTTACATAAAAGAATTGAAATTAATTTATAGGATGTTTAATAACACTTTTAGGCATAGTCGTGTAGAAAACTATCATTCTCTTATATCTTAATATTTTGAATGGTAATAGATTTATTTATTAATGGGTCTTAAAATTTAAAGAGGGGCAGATGTAGCAGTTTGCGATTTTCGCACACTACAAATTCCACGTTTAATATTCATTTAATATAATATCACTAATAGGTACTGTGTAATCCCTGTTTGGAACGGTATTTAAGCAGGTACGGCCGCCAAATCTTTAGTTGGTCGTAGTGATTTTTATACTAAACTCTCGTTGTTTCAAACAGGTATATTTTTATTTTGTGTGTTAAATGGTTTTATAGATTAACTATTTGGTACTGTATTTATATATGTGATATACATGTGATAATAAGCTATAATATACAGTGTATTTAACGTGTTTAATGTATATATTTTTAATGTATAGGTTTGTTTATGTAACATACAATTGTATTTAATAAAGTTGGTCGTAGTGATTTTTATACTAAACTCTCGTTGTTTCAAACAGCTAGTTTGCACGCTACACAACTCTACAACAACCAGGCAGAACAAACTGCTCTGTTTCATGATAGCTTCTTATTACAATCAAGATAACGCTAAATTCTGAGTACAAAACAACAAATTGTTCATAAGCCTGCTGATTGCTATTGGCAACCCTCATTTTGCAGTCAACGATTTGAAATTACGAGCTTTCGGTTCTGTTACATGAGGTAACCGGTATGCAAAAAATAATGATACAGTCTACTTGACAATGACCATTGAAAAACCCTTCCTAGTATATCAAAATCAAAACATTTGTATAAAAAAGAATTAACAGATGTGTAATTTCTAACATGTATACCAGACGGCATAAAGAAGTGCCCAGCACTATAAGTGTTAAACAACATAGTCAAGACAACAGCATGCCTTATGGATATATATCTAGGGAAATTTGGATGAAGCCATGAATAAATGCAACTACAGAATACATCCAGGAAATGTTCCTTCCACAGCTGTCTATTTGACTAATGCAACATATGCAATTACTACGCTTGGCACCCATGGTAAGGATTGTATATGAGGCCGAGGATAGAGTATTGACAAACATCAAATTCGCAATACTGCATCTCTCATGTCATTGCAGTGTGGGATTTGATTACGTGTTCATACCACAGACGACCTCAGGGTGCGTGGAACAAGACACAGTCACATTGGCTCATTTGGTGAACTTCGCACAAATGCATACAATAGACACCTCTGGCATAAAGAATGTAACCATCGGTAAAATAAGCACCATGAGTGTGACACTTTTGAGCAATACATGATGCTAAAACAGGCTATAGGAGAGGCCTGTGAAAAAGACGAACAAGACGGCCTTTCACTAATGAAAACTATTAGAAGCATTAAGTTACGTCCCCCTCCACCACCACCCCAATCTTTATGGGATGCGTTATATTATAACTTTCCCTGGGAAGGAATCTTTGATATCATGTATAATGGGGGCATGGGCTCTGTTATTTTCCGTAATCATGGGTTACTTATGTTACAAATTATACACAATCAATTTGGTATTAGCCGCCATACCGTCAAACCTCTTGAGTTCACTGATCATTCCGTCTGCCCAGGCTATACCTCTGGACCAAACAAAGGCCAGGGACCTTGCCTGTGTGGGGGTGGCCCCTTATCTAATGGGCATTGCAGTAATAGCGGCATCCACCGTATTTATTGTATACTTTATAATAAAGACCTGTACGGCAGTTCGAATGTATAAGAATGCTAAGGTTAGAGGAAACCCATATATGGGAAAATTTACCGTATCAAAAAACCCCAATTTGCCAGGGGATACATGACCCGCATTAAGATACCAATGGTATATGTTTCGGAGATTACGTCGTACTGTGGAATAGCTTATCGCGTCACCATTAAATGGGGACGCTAAACTCGAGTTTTATTACCTTGGCTTCCATCATGAAATTACGCTCCCTAGCCATTTTTACACTTATGGTCATAAAGGTAGTCAACTGGTGGCACTCATCCATCAGAAAAATCAAGCGGATGACTTGTCCATTAGTGCAAACATAGGTAAGATATGCTCTTGTGGCTCTGACACAAACAATGCGCTGGCTCAACCAAGGCCATGACAGCCACAAATGGGCATACAGGTTGAACCACAAAACGAGGGGAGTAACATATCAGCGGGCTTGATTGAACATACGATCTCTTTGACTGAATTAATCATAAACAGTATTATATTTTAATGTATGTATTTATTTAGCTAGTAGAATGGATACCCGTGTATGCAGCGACCTGACAGTTGCGGGATTCCTACGTCATTGTTCCCTGCTATGAAAAAAACACCCCTCACCCAAGAGATTTTTACGGGTGGTTGGGGTTAGCCCACACCGCGGCACCTTTCGAAGTTTTGTGTTTATGAAGGTTAACTAGAATGGTTAACCCGTAGGTCCCCTTGCATTTAAGATATTAATATAACATGCCTTTGATCCAGAGATATTAGACATACCTGTAGTAGTGACACCTCCTAGTGATCCAATAAATATTGTATCCACTCAATTTGAAATAAATGGGACTCCGTCTAAAAGCCAAATGGATAAGATGGCCAAACGTGAACAATTGAGACAGGCCCCTATCACTGACCTGCATTTACAAGATTATTGTCATTATGAGATTGTTTCACTATGTGTATAAAAAAACCAATGCTTGTAATATTAGTCCTATAAATGATATTGTAAATACATTGAAGAAATATAAGCTATTGTTATTGCTAGACAGATTTTATTGATAAAAACATCACCATTGTGTAATAATTGTACTGATATGCACATAGAGTCTGTGGAGCATATACTATTTCAGTGTACATATTTTTGAATACATTAGAAAACCTTTATGGGCGAAAATTTTGAGGTGCTGTTCTGTGAGCTTACGTACTGAAATCATTAACATGAATACTAATGAAAGAGCTATCTTTTGAGGGCATTGAGGGGAATTTTTCTCGACTTTCCTAATATGTACAGCTGTAGGCGGGGCGTAGCAGCTGGATGACTGCTGGGTGCTGCTGCAAGCCAGCAGCACAGCAACTGGGTCACATGGTCTGCAGCAGTTACAATTCAAACCAAAATGGCGCTGACAGTGTGAATATAGCATGTGCTTATAATGAAACGTGACAAATGCATAGGAATCCTGTTAATTGGGTGTACTTTAACAGTGTTAGACGAAAAGTAAGTATTAATTACTACATTACATTAATAGTATGATAAAGCTGTCTACCTATTGAAGGCTAAATGTTAAAAAACAGTTTATCAGTAGAGTCTAGTGTAGCATAGCCGTATAATATACAGCGTATGTTCGATCCTAGGTCTCTCCCATGATATATACAGGGTATTAACTCAGCTCTACGTGGGGCTAAGTGTAGCAGTACTATGATAAGAACCGATTTTTGACTGTTTCTATATAGATCAAACATTAGATATACATAATCTATACATTACTTACCAAAATAATGAACTCTATTTTATAGGGCTAGGTGTAGAGTAAAACCTCAGTTCTATGACGCATATTTTGTATGGCATGCTTTAATTAGGTTCACCTAGATCACTGCACATCCACTTCGTGCATTGTAATGTTTAAACAATTGTAACACAGATAATAATGAACCCACAATAGTGTTTGATGTGTCAAATTAAAGCTACTTACTTATTCTCGCATGATAAACACAGTTGTTATGATTCATTAAAATTTTATGATCTATGGTGCAATTTGGTGCATGCACACCCAGTTCGGGTGTGGCAATAATAGGGGACCGAATATATTTATTAACATTAGATCTTAGACACCAAACGGAAATCTCGTGAATGACCACTAATTCTGATGATGTGATTTTAAACACTTTTATCATTCAAAAAGCATCAAAATCTTTACATAATGTAATGTATTTGACACCAACATAGAGCAGTGCACACCATCCCGTAGGTCACACCCATCCCGTATGTTTTAAAAAAATATTTAGCATTCAAACAAGTACCAAATAATATTACTACTGTATGGATATATGCCGCGTGCCCGATTTAACTTAGGGTCCTGGACACGGCTCACTGCCGCGTTTCCCTAGAAAACACAAACAAGGCAAGTGTCCACGGGCCAATCACCGACAGGCGCCGCCTCTGCCCCACTGCCTAGCGGCATGCCTGAGCATCCTGGCATAAAAGCGGTCTGTGGCGGTCCTCGTTACGACTGCTCTGCTCCCCGCTTGCACTAGCTGGACTGCTAGACTTGTATGCTGAGCAGGCTGGGAGTGGAGCGGCCGTCAGTGATCGTTGGTCTTTGCACACCCCTTTTAATAGTTTAATTCGTTACTCTTCTAGAGTTTAAGTGTATACCTAGTGTGTATGGATTCTGGACTATAGTTCAACCGCTGTAGCAAACATTAACAACTGAAGGAATAAAATAATTGGTGACCTCAACTGGATGTCTCCCTCATTCTATTGACTAAAAACCCATCTACAGTCCATAAACAATATAAGTGCGCATCCACAATATAACATCAACCCGAGCCATAGCATTTTTTCCCCCTGCCTGTGACCACGAAGAAGACGACGGCCGTTTTCCCCAGGACCCTCAGGAGGACGAGCTACATCCCGCTGCATTCCCCACGCTGCAGGAGAGGAGAAAACCAGAGCTGGTGGATGCAACATGGTGTGAGATGTCGGCTATACTGAGGTGAGTTTTAGTTACTTTGAATGTTGAGCGAACTGATTTTTTGACAATTTTCTTATACTTTGAAATTGACCTCCCTTATATGCATTGATGGACCATCCCTCTATGTACATACACTATATTATGATAGATTTGACAGCATGAACGCGATTAGACTGATAGTATTTTTTCGTGGTGCTGGTCATATTCTATTCAAGTTGTGATAAATTTGACAGCATGAACGTGATTAGACAGATAGTATTTTCGTGTGCAGTCAATTTTTTTATCTTGTGGATTCAAACC
>CM032666.1:1813580-1871080 GCA_019095985.1 Streblospio benedicti
GGTCGGACAGCCTGGTCACTTAGGACCAGTTTTTGAACTATGACAGACTGAAGAATATGTGGATGTATGCATGAATTTGTACAATGTCAGGTCTCGACTCAAGACAAGTCAAGAGTGAGAGACACATTCAAACATAAAGTAAGCAATAAACTAAAGACAAGAGAACTTGAGAGGCTGTGAGTTAGTCATCGAGTACATTTATAGTGTCATCAAATATTGATTACGGTGTCAACAGCTGGTTTTATAATTAGATTTTCATTCTATGACAGTAGGCATTACTTTTACTCCAATGACTTTCAAAATGGAGGATAGTTAACGCAAATGCTTCAAGTGTATGATAGAATAGAATATTTGACTTTATATTTAATATACAAAATACACAATTACACATAAAAAGGCCCTAACCTAATTATGTGATATAAAGCAGGTGTGTGATTAAACAATACAAGAGGGAAAGAATTCTCATAGATTGTACCTAAGATAAATCCTATGGTCATCATAACTTTCAACTATTGAGGTGTACAATATTGGAATTTTCTTTCCACTTGAAATAAGAACATTGAACTGTTTGACTTTCTTTAAAACTAAATGTAAAATATATTGCATGGACCATTTTATACAAGATAGTTGTTGTTTTTTTTTAATTTTATTTCAGTATTATTGCAATCATTGCATTCTTTTTATACCTGTGGTATATCTAGTCAGTTGTTTTTCCATGTACATCGAGGTCCACTATGGAAATAAGACATTCAAGTTTTCTTTGATATTTTAAGTGGTGTTTGTTTGTCACATGATATAAAATTTTCATTGTATGTGTAGATCTATTTCTATATTTTACTTCTATCTATTTTACTTATTTATTTATTACTTATATTACTTATTTATAAATTATCTATTATATGCAAATATAGTCATAATAAGGAAAATAAACCAAATCTGTTATAATCTGTACAATTTTATTTCACATTCTGCATTAATTACATGTATAGTTACAAATGTACATCCCACAAAATATTTATTTTTCATGTACACAACAACATTTTTTGTTGTTATTTGATATTTTTAGAAAATAACTTCTTTGAACTTCGCATTTTTTACCTGAAAAAAATAGATAATGTATTTTTAACGACAAACTCCCACAAAGCTTTATTCAATTGTTTTTCCATGTAAATACTAAATATACATTTATACACATTTTGACTTTGAAATCACTAGCTGAGGCTGGTTTTAGGCAATGCCTGTTCATATTACTCAATGTAAAACCTTGAACAAAAAATGTGAGGATATAACAGGCAACAATAGGAGATCTATACGGCGGTGTCTTTCTGATGGTGTTTGTATAATGTATGTTCAGATGGTCGTACCTTGAATTCTTTAAATAGATAACAAACGAATCCGTCCTTGAGATAGCTTGTCATCATCATCAGGCTTGTGGAGAAGACTTAAATGCTGATTGTCTCTCTCGTTCAGTAGCAAGCAAGTTCCTACCATTATGTGACAGCTGAAGTCAAGCTGTTGAAGTATTTGTCCATGCCATTTTCCATCATCTATATCATAAAAAGAACAATGTCCCTCCTTCCATTTAATGAGAAAAACTGTCAACATACAATATACAATGTACAGGTCATTGCAAATAAATATTTATGCATCGCTAATAACATGCAACACCAGCTATAAGTTTACTTTTCAACATTTCTATTTCACTGTATCAAGTTGATAGGACTTGAACTCACAACACCGTGCTTGTGTCACCATAGGCTTGCCTGAATTGTCCCCCCTTCCTTCTCGTTTTCTAACCATAAAATTTGCTTTTTATTGCATTTGGACTATGGAATCCTGCAGTGTGCCCCTTTTCCAAAAGCCTGGATCTGCCAGTGAGTTTCAATAAGGAGGTGGTCTCTTATGGAGGTGGTTTCTTTTTAAATCTTAGGACCGTCAGAAACTCTTATTTTAGAGTTGGTGCATTTATAAAGGTTGTCTTCAATGCAGGGCGGTGCATTATGACCAAAGTATATACATGTTTCATTTTGCTAATATTTTCTAAAGTCAAAGAGATAACGCTATACAAACATCATGTTTAACAATAAATTTAAATTCATATATAACGTCATCAAGATGTTCGACAGATATTATTTTGTGTATCTGTGCATTAGCAGAATTAGAAGGAAATTACATATACATGCAATTTTATATAATTTATTGATTGTCTATGCGAAGTACATGTAACAAGGATGTGTAAAAAGTAGAATTCAGTGTAGAAAAAGTGACCATCTGTAAACATAGGACTAATTTGTAGTTAAACATCTCAAGGATAAGGCATTATTTACGATCTGTCATAGACATAGGCAGGCATTAGGTTACATTGGGTTGTACAACAGTACAAATGCTATGAAGTTTTAAGAAATCGGATTGCAATGGAACACCACAGTGATGTGCAATTGAAGTCGACGCCAAGTGAGACATTATTGAGCGGAAGTGAAGCTCTGATATCACAACAAAGTATTCAAAGTAGTGAGAAACCATATGAGTGTAGTCAATGTGCGAAGTGTTTTACTGTCAGTAGCGCCTTGACCAAACACATGAGAATCCACACTGGGGAGAAAGAACATCAGTGTTTAGTGTGTGAGAAATCATTCAGTCAGAAGGGAGATCTGGAAAGGCACTTGAAAATCCATACTGGGGAGAAAGAATATCAGTGTACAGTGTGTGACAAATCATTTGGTCGTAAGGGACATCTGACAGATCATATGAGAATCCACACTGGGGAGAAAGACTATAAGTGTACAGTGTGTGAGAAATCATTCGGTCGTAAGGGTCATCTGAAATGTCATATGAGAATCCACACTGGGGAGAAACCTTATGAGTGTAGTCAATGTGGCAAGTGTTTTAGTCAAAGTAGCGCCTTGACCACCCACAAGAAAATCCACACTGGGGAGAAAGAACATCAGTGTTTAGTGTGTGAGAAATCATTTGGTCAAAATGTAGATCTGGAAAGGCACTTAAAAATCCACACTGGGGAGAAAAAACATCAGTGTATAGTGTGTGAGAAATCATTCAGTCATAAGGGAAATCTCGAAAGGCACATAAGAACCCACACTGGTGAGACACCTTATGAGTGCAATCTATGCGGCAAGCGTTTTAGTGTCAGTAACCACTTGACCAGCCACATTAGAATCCACACAGGTGAGAAACCTTACAAGTGCAGTATATGTGGCAAGTGTTTTAGTGCCAATCGTAACTTGATCAACCACATGAGTATCCACACTGGGGAGAAAAAACATCAGTGTACAGTGTGTAAGAAATCATTCAGAGATATGGGAACTCTGGAAAGGCACGTAAGAACCCACACGGGTGAGAAACCTTGTGAGTGTACTCAATGTGGCAAGTGTTTTAGTAATAGTAGCAACTTGACCAAACACATGAGAACCCACACAGGGGAGAGAAAGCATCACTGTACACTCTGTGAGAAATCATTCAGTCAAAAGGGAAATTTGAATACCCATATGAGAATCCACACTGGTGAGAAACCATATGAGTGTAGTAAATGTGACCTGTGTTTCAGTGACAAGAGATACTTGACCAGGCACATGAGAATTCACACTGGGTGAAAAGAACATCAATGTGCAGTATGTGAGCAATTATTCATTCAAAGGAGAGATCTGGAAATTCATATAAGATCCCACACTGGTGAGAAATCATAATAGTGTAGTCAATGTGGCAAGTGTTTTAGTGACGGTAGCGCCTTGACCAGCCACATGAAAATGCACACCTGGGGAAAAAAGCATATCACTGTTTACTGTGTGAGAAATCATTCACTCGAAAGGGAGCTCTGGAAAGGCACATTGGTCCATGTTTGGAGCAATATGAAAATAATGAAATATGGCATTGTAATATAGTGCATAGTATTGTAATATAGTTGACAAACATCACTTTTAATATGTAGTGCATTTTTCATGCAGGCATAATAGTGCATATATTTGTAAAAGGTTTGTTTAGTAGCATTTATAATCATGGTGTATACTTGTACAATAGCTTATTGTATGTTTGGTTAAATAGTTGAGATTCTGTAAATGATAGTTTATTATGGATTTGTGCTTTTGTAATATGGTTGAAAAATAATATGATTATTGTAATAAATTAGGCGAATAACATCTTCTTTCATTCATTTTTCATCATAATCTATCATAATTATTTCCTGCTGTCATTGAGACCAACATCCAACCTGAGCTGCTGAGTGATTAAAAGAAAATATGAGAATCATTACGGTCCTTAAAAATGGTTGCGCCCACATATTGTATCATAACTTTTCAACAACCTAGAATGCCTTAGAGTTAAAGCTTGCCCCTTGTAAAAGACATATTTGTTAAGTGAACAGCCAAAAATCATCAAGTATACATTGCTCAAACACAGACAGTACAACTTCTCTATTAGGACCACCTTTGGGGCCAGTGTTAGCTGGTCTCAATAGAGAGGTAGTCATTTTATAAAGGTTCATGATTGTAGCTTAATAAAAGTTTGGCGCCATGAAAAGTTGTCTTCTGAGGTGGTCTCAACAGAGATGTGGTGTTATTGGCGGTTCTACCGTATGTACAATGACCACCAAAGTGGACATTCCACGTCACCATAACGTCCCCGGTTGTGTCTGCTGGCCCCTGAACCTTGTCACGGCTTCTACCATTGATGATGTGATCCACAGCAACCTTCATGTGAGGCTTGATGACAAAAAGGCAGCATGGCCAATTGAACCTCCAAATTAATGACAACAATACACAGTGCTACAGTCTCTAGTGTTCAAACCACCTCTATTGGGAGACCACCTTTGTAATAAGATTAATCTTCATGGCATTAAATCTCCATTATATGTCCTTGGTATATATAAGCTGTCTACTGATATGACAACTGCCGACTATAGACTATGATAAGTTTGTAACTAAGCATGTACACACAAATCACAAACTCTGGCATCTTATACTACTTTAGCCTAGACACTGTCATTACTGACACTTGACTATTCACAATATTGTCTTATTATTATATTGACACAAACGGCCAACATAAATCCATCAATGACAACAATGTCTATACCATTCATCCATAATCAGTGCAGTGGACTAAAGTTTGGTATTTTTTCTTATTTGCATGGTTAGACAAAAACTGAAGCAACGTGAGACCACATGCTATATACCTCATAAATTCTAACCTACTTTAATATAATAATGACAAGTCATAGCACGGGCCAGCAGGTTGCTGAGCATTTCTTCTCTAATGTGTATAATATATTTAGACATTGTCATAAAAATGTAAACTTAAAAAAACTGACATGGTGAGCGCATAGTGATTCAATATTCAAAAGAAAAATAATATTTCCCGATAAACTTTAATGCAACATATACTGTTATCATTCTCTTATGGCTGTCGATTATTTTGTACATAAGAGTGACTATCATCGGTAGTCACATTTGTTTAGAGGGGGTATATAGCCTTGATGAAAATCCATTCACCAACGTTTTTTGCCTAAATCACCAGTCACCAATACATTTCATTGTCTTTAACCAATCAGAGGAATTGTAATTGAATAGGTTTCATCACATTTCACACACTTAAATAGGCCTACAGGCTATTCACGCCCAATATTTAGGGCAAATCACCAATCACCACCCTTGTAATGAGCAGATCACCACTCACCAATGATACGTTCCATCACATTTCACGCACTTAAATACAGGCAATTCACAATTCACGCTCAAGATATAGGGCAAATCACCAATCGCATTTTTGCTATAAGACCCCCTCTTGTTTGTGGGTTTGGCGACCCTGGATATTCTAAATTTAGAACACGGCCTATGAAACGTGCAAATCCAATGTTGCTGGTTTTAAGAAGTTAGTCTGAACTGCGTGGGAGTGAATTTGAACTCCAATGCAATGGAAAAGAAAACGGCGATGTTTACATTGATTCATAGCCTCGTTAACCAGACTCTGTATTGCATTGGTCCAGTTGACACATTTGGTTTGTAATCCGAGATGGCGGCCAGTTTATGTAAGACGTTCAGAGATATGCGGGTCACGTTATTGTTTGGAGGGTTGACGTTTTAAGGAACACGTTGAACGCTCTGTGTCCTACGTTGAACGCTCTGTATTCTCGTAAACATGCCGCCATTAACATTATTGTAAACAAGCTAGATATTTTATTGGTGATCTGAATTTCGGGCATTTTAGTATATACGTGTATTGTTAGTACGTATACAATGTGTCGAATAAAATATATTGTAATCAAAATATCATGGGATCATTCATAACACCTAGATATGGAACCCAATTGACGTTATTAGGAAGGAAAGAATCGAATCGGCAGTCTGTTGTCAACATCAAGCTGTCAATCACACGTCACGTACAAAATAGCCTCGTTCAACCAGACTCTCTACTGCATGAAATGAGCGCCGCCATTACAGAGTCTGGTTGATCGAGACTACGTACAAAAGGGACTAGTCCGTGAGCCACATTCTCTTATAGTTACTTTGGTGGAAGTGGGCGTGGCATCATGAAATAATAACGCTCTTTTTTGAAAATATTTCTGGGACTTTGTGGGAGTGAACTCTACATTAAAGGCCGTGCCTGCCGGCCCGTATGAAATTGTAAGTACTTTCCATTGCCTTTTGAAGTTTCTTTAGCTTCTTATGAGCTTCTTAATAATTTAGGGTTATTTTGCACGACTCTTTAAGAAAATAATATATGAGAGTTTCAATTAATTAAGAAAAGGAATCAAATTTGAAATAATTTTAATAGCAATAAAAGATTACATATTACTAATTACATGTTAATCTTTGAATATCTACATTGATAATTGTATTACCTAATAATTTATATTAACATCAACAGTTTAATAAATAATTTCTAATTTGGTAATAGTCTTAAACATTCCAATTCATCTGATAATTCAAATTCTAGTGAGTAACTTCAAATTCACTCAAGTTATATCAAAGGCCTTGTGAAGTGATGGGGTTCAATCACTGAGGTGTTCTTTGAAGCCTCTGAACTGAAGACTTTGTCTTCACTAGGGTAGTGAAGTGACCAATGTTCTCATTATTAGATATGATTAGCCAATCATATGGTCAAAACATTTTATTCCTAGTGGTTCTTTGGGTCTGAGTTCTGCATGGTATATGGTTTCTTGATTCATTCTTGAGTTTGACTCTGAGAGATACACATGCATTAGTACAAGTTTTGGATACAAGTCAATTTGTTTTGCAATAGTCTGTGTGATTTTGATTTTAAGTGACTTTTTTGAGAATAGTGGATAATCCATAGTTGCTCTTAAACATAAAACGTCAAAATAGGATAGTGTTTATCAAAAATCATGGATCCAAATGGATTCTTTGTCCGTGTATTTGATAAACAAGATAATATGAATCCCATTTCATCCGGATTTGGAGATATGAATTCATTTCACAATCCTGGAGGAGTGTCAGGGCGTGGAGCAATGGATGGGCAGCAACTAGCGAAATCGAGCCATCCTGGTCTGACTGACGGCTCGCAACCCCAATCTAGAGGACAAGGCTACATGCAGGTGAGATTTTACATTGTTTTATCCTTTTGATAACAGTGGCAGGTCCGTGATTTATTAGAAAGTAGAGTTAGGAGGGGGTGGGGTATCACTGTCTATTTGAGCCATATTCGCTCTGCTTCATTAGAATGAGTGGTGTAGTTTTTGTCAGAGAAAAATGTTTAGTTTTAGTAAGATTATAAAAACTGTCAGATGCAAATATGTTTGTCTTTGAAAGGCTATGGGGCAAAGACTCAAAACTACACACTGAACTCTCGCACACTGCAGCCAACTGATCCAGGAACCCATCAAATTGATGCATGAATAAATTGCATAGGGTGTGGGGGTCTGAACTGGATCCATACTACAATCTTTTTGTTTTTACATTCATTGTCAATCGTACTCATTTGTTTGGTTATGCACAAAATGTCTACAATATGCAAAGCATTTTAAATGGGGGATTTAGCATTTTGAATCATTGATATTAAGATTCATCTTGTGTTAAACATAAACATAAACTTAATTTTATCAGCTCATGTTGATTAATTGTTCTTCAACTTTCTAATGTATTTAATTTCACATTACAAAGTATCATGATAGTTTGGAAAGTATTGTAGACTTTTCAATAGACTTGATTTTGACAAAGTTAGCCATGTTACTAATGTGTTACTAATGGTTCAACCATTGTCTTTTTGGTTTAATTAATTAGTTTAACTAATTACTCCATACATTTTTAAACAATGCATTTTGGTTTTAATTTTCAAACTTAGACTTTGAAACAATCAAAATTGTATATTAGAAGCATGGACTCATATTTGGTTATCCTGGTCAAGGTTAAACATTCCAAATAATCTGATACATCAGAATTGAGATTTCAGTTTAATTGTAATAAGCAAATCATGTTTTTGTCATCCCACAGTAGAACAGTAACTTACACTCACTCAAATAACATCAAAGGGCAAATTCTGTGCTCTGAAAGGCCAAGTTCAATTACTGATTCTGATCACTAATTCTAGTGAGTAACTTCACATTCACTCAAGTTATATCAAAGGCCTTGTGAAGTGATGGGTTCAATCACTGAGGTGTTCTTTGAAGCCTCTGAACTGAAGACTTTGTCTTCACTAGGGCAGTGAAGTGACCAATGTTCTCATTATTAGATATGATTAGCCAATCATATGGTCAAAACATTTTATTCCTAGTGGTTCTTTGGGTCTGAGATCTGCATGGTATATGGTTTCTTGATTCATTCTTGAGTTTGACTCTGAGAGATACACATGCATTAGTACAAGTTTTGGATTCAGTCAATTTGTTTTGCAACAGTCTGTGTGATTTGATTTAAGTGACTATTGACAGTAGTGGACAATCCATAGTTGCTATTAAACATAAAAAGTCAAAATAGGATAGTGTTTTAATATCAAAGATCATGGATCCAAACGGATTCTCTGCCAGTGGATTTGACATGCAAGACTCCTCACAACCTCAATCTGGAGGACGAGGCTACATGCAGGTGAGATTTTATGTTGTTTAGCCTTTTTTAATAACAGTGGCAGGTCCATGATTTACTAGAAAGTAGAGTTAGAAGGGGGTGGGGTATCACTGTCTATTTGAGCCATATTTTCTCTGCTTCATTAGAATGAGAAGTGTAGTTTTGATTTAGTTAGATTACAAAAACTGTTAGATGCAAGTTTGTTTGTCTTTGAAAGGCTATAGGGCAAAGACTCAAAACTACACACACTGAACTCTCGCACACTGCAGCCAACTGATCCAGGAACCCATCAAATTGATGCATGAATAAATTGGATGGGTGTGGGGGTCTGAACTGGATCGGTAATATAATCTTCTTGTTTTTACATTCATTGTCAATTGTACTCATTCGTTTGGTTATGCACAAAGTGTCTACAATATACAAAGCATTTTAAATGGGGGATTTAACATTTTGATTAATTGATTTTAAGAATCATCTCGTGGTAAACATAAACATAACCTCAATGTTATCAGCTCATGTTAATTAATTGTTCTTCAACTTTCTAATGCATTTGATTTCACATTACAAAGTATCATGATAGTTTGGAAAGTATTGTAGACTTTTCAATAGACTTGATTTTGACAAAGTTAGCCATGTTACTAATGTGTGCAGGGTTCAACTATTGTCTTTTATTTAAATTGATTACTCCATAAATTTTTAAAACAATGCATTTTGATGTTAATTTTTAAACTAGACGTTAAAACAATCAAAATTGTAAATTAGAAGCCGTTTCAGTTTAAATTACATGCTGTTTTTGTGCAGCAAATGGACTCATATTTGGTTATCCTTGAACAAATATGAATAGGCAATGCCTAAGACAGGCGCAGCATGTTTATCATCTAGGGATTAGAAAGAGTAAAACTAAAATTGTATACATGTGTATTTATATGGTAGAACAAAATAATTAATCAAAAACATTTGGGGTATTTTTATTACAAAATGTATGGTCTTTTCTACTTGTTGGTAAAATATGGTAAGTCCATAAAAATCATAATATTATAAGAAATATTCAAAATCAACATACAATGCTGCTGTGTACATTTAGACAAAATAAAATATGATTGTGACTTATTTGATGGACTAGTTCATGCTAAAAGCAAAACAAAATTATAAGTATTACAGCACGTTGGCAAATCAGTGAATGCCTAATTGCTTATATCAATTCTGCCACTTTATATGACCTAATCTTTCAAATTACTGTTCTCTTAATGAAAATCATGTACATGTATGACACACTGAATAGTGCTACTTAAGATAACATATCATTTTAATCGTTTTAAAAAATTAAAAGCATGTGTGATGTCTTTTTGTGCGGACAACAACTTTATTCCACTAATTTTTGGCTTGTAACATTTTTTCCTTCAGACAATTGTTTTGTAAATTATTAGAAATCATCCATGCTAAAATGCCACACCCACATGAGAATTTTTGTGCATCTTCATAGCTTGTAAAGATGTGCCAACAGTCACACTTATATAGAAAAATTGAACATATCTGGCTTTTAACTGTGTAGCCATATTGTTAAGAGGCAAATGGGCTATGATTGGAACAGCTGTGTTTATATGCTTTTAGAAACATTTAACTAATACCTATATTAGGTCCAGATATCACATCCAATGACTGCTCAGGCATTAAATAATCTCCTGTGCATTTGGATATTATTGAACAATAGAAGTTATGCTTTCGTTCACTGGTTTAAGTCAGTGGCAGTCCCAGCCATGCAAATTTGCCTGACGTTTTTTAAATTGGGCTTTGCCTGCTCAAAATGTCTATATTTGCAAATTTAAAGAAACCGGAAACTTTGCGTAGGTGCAGGATATTACTTTAAATCATATCTAATATAATTTTTAGAATAAGTGTTTAAGGAAAAAGTTTTTAATCTTAAGCAGTGGAATAAAATTGGTGCTAGCACAATAGGCTGATTTTGGGTGAGATTCCACTCAGATTATTCAAAGTGGTGTGCAGGATCCTATTTACCTCTACCAATCTCTGTTTATATCAGGTTTCAATTCTAATGTTAGAATGGCCACCCTCAATGGGCATTTGAACTACTAATGTTCCACATCAAGCATCTTAATTAAGGGGTGTACAATGTCGCGACACGCAAAACTGGTTTTTGCTGCATTCAGCGTGCGTTTGCGTTGAACTGATCAAAAAGTGTTTAAATGCAGAGTTGGCCAGTTTTTTGTTTTTCTTTTAGAATATTGATCTTGTCATCTATGCTCTCAAATTCAATTTTAATAACTGTTCCAGGTATATTTTCATTAAAAGGGGTCGTTTTTGCATGCTTCCCCTTGACTTCACTCCCTATTCTGTCTCTGATAAGGTCCTGGCACTTTTTTACAATGCTACGATCGTTGACTGTCTGTATCAAACGGAGAGAGATTCTGGGACGAGACGCTTGCTTCTATTTCCGCGAGTCTGCCTTTTAAATTGGCCACATCCTCACCTATGCTATCAATCTGGGTCTGAATACTTTTGTTAAAGTCCTCAAATCTTTGGTCTAAATCTTTCTGGATCTATTATTATAAATTTTGAATTTCCTTGGTAAACAGCAGTTCAACCTTTTCATGATCCCTTCTCAATACGCGCATTTCTTTTCGTGTTTTGTTTCTCTTTTTTTTATTGTCCTCTCTTTTACTTAATTTGAAAGTATGCATAGCTGTAAGGTTCTTTTTTATAAATTAAATTTTTACAAATTCAATTGCAGCATATATGATTTTTCACCAAACTACAAGTTGCACTGTACAACTGGCAAGAGATTAATGAATTCAATACCCTGTACTAAGTACTAACAATTCAAAATTAATCCTGATGCAAACACTATTTATTTTTCACAGAAAGTTATCTTTTCACTTTAAATTCTCATTTTAAGAATACACATATATCCACTTTATTGGCATCCAGTGAATCCATGTTAGCATGTAACAAGCACAACACTCATCCAAATTATAATGCACGTATCTGTCAAAAAAGCTCTCTGAAGAAAATATCCCTTCTCTATATAGATCTAGGCCATAATCCTATCATGTGGTGCAATACTTGTGAAGCCCATTCGTGTGCAGTGAACAGGGTGAATATTTCCATTTGTTCTTGATTTTCAGCAAACTACTGCAACATTATTGTACATGTGTCGTTGGTATATATAATCTGTCTCTTGCATTAACACTCGAATGAAATGCGAACTGCCAACTCTATAATATCCCATGTCATGAACGAATTAAACATAAACATACACAAACTCTGACATTGCTGATACTTAGTCTGGATACTGAAATTTGACAGTACTTGCTATTAGACTAGATCTACTTTTTTTTAGATCTAATACATTCACGGACGACAGATCTAGGCCGATTTTTTTCATTGAATTGTAACAGATTTTTTATACCATGTTGTACCTTTAACCTTGATATAGAAATGTTGCAATATTTAATTATACTGGTACAAGTAACAAAGTAGCATGGCAATTTAGTAACATTGTTTACATGCAAAAACACGACCACCTCTATCATTTTTAGGACTAAACTCTTACGTCGAGCGTAAACACGGGCTGCTTATGTAATTGGTAGATAAAATAAACTTGGTTAGTTAGCTTAATTGGCACCTTGTCAGGTATATTATTTCAAAATGAAAAACGAAAATAAGAAATGGATTTGATGATGTTAACTAATTTGAGAGATGGTCCCTCTTCTGGAGACTCCAAAAATAAATTAATCAATGACAAAGTGATAAAAATCAATTGTTTGGCTTAAAAAAGATGGCGGCGGAAAATCGTAACATGCATATGGGAGTCGAGTCCCCTAATAAGGAACCGTCTCTGGCAGGCTCTGCCGCGCCTGTATAAATCAAAAAGTGTTCTTACTCTATTCTACAGAATTGCTCATTTCTGAGCCATTGACATCATGATGTGGGTCCAGCCTTTCTGACAAAACCTTCATTTCAATAAGACTAATTTAGAGTCAACCCAATGCTAGCTGACCAAGGCTGGCATTCATGCACAAGCCCGTTTTCAATAAATAATCTAAATAAATAATTCTATAAAGAAAGCATTCAAAACAAGACGAACGTGAGTAACACCATGTTGTCAGTAACTCATAATCACAACAACAGATTAGGCCTCAATCAACTGCAAACCAGATACTAATGAGTAATCTAGACCATAGGTCTTTACAATTTGTTGACAAAAACAAATGTAAGTAAGAGAATGACCGGCGGTCTATCCATTGAATCACCCTGATACGCGTGTATAAAACATGGACTAATTAACAACCCTGTGCCAGATGAGTCTAAACACAGCCAGCTGGTGTAAAAATTTACAGCTGGATATAATGTTTTTTAAGGCCTTCCATGTTAGCATAAGTAAGGGACTGGTCATTTTCTCAGGTCTGGCTTCTTTTCATAGCTTACAGCTCTGTGATCCATGATTAACTTTTTATGTGAACATTTTATGTTCATATAAAAGATCTTAAATTTTTCGGCTGCACCTCAGTCAATTTATTTTGTATTGTATCAGTTCATTTCGCATAAAATGCATAGTAAAATATCACAGTCCATATCAAAGAATAGTTAAAAATTAGTTGTAAAGCATATTTTAAAATAGATGTTTTCGCCAATTTACAACATGACTAGAATAAAACTTAAAAAATACACTTTGAACTATATCACGCGTAATAAAATTGTCACAACTAAATATTCTACATCTAAAGTTTCCAATAGCTTTTCTATATAGTGGTCTACACCATTAAAGTGGTCTACACCATTAAACACTGGGCTAGCACTAGACCCATCTGAAATTTAGCCAATTGGCTAAATGACGAAATTTTTTTTTAGCAAATTGAAATTATTTTTAGCCAATTGGCTACAGAACTAAATCATTCTTTAGCCAATTGAATTTCTTTTTAGCGAAGCAAAAACTATGTAAATTAATTAACATGGTAATAATAACACAAACATCATTACTTTAGTTACTTTGACAATATTTCTACTTTAAATATCGTAATGACAATTGATCAAATTGTGT
The DNA here is from genome assembly GCA_019095985.1 of Streblospio benedicti. Taxonomy (NCBI): domain Eukaryota; kingdom Metazoa; phylum Annelida; class Polychaeta; order Spionida; family Spionidae; genus Streblospio; species Streblospio benedicti. Next base: position 1,827,666 of record CM032666.1, read on the forward strand.
TTGATTTTCCGACGCTCCGGCGAGAACGATGAAGGTTATATAAGTTTCAAAACTTGAGGAAAAGACCCAGTTGATGACTGCTTTGCATCATCCAATGATGTGCATTGGCCAATAATGAATACCAACTTTTGATAACACATATACACTATATTTTCTTAATTTTAAAGCATTATTTTTCTGAGGGTGGCCCGGTGTGACTGAATTTAGCAATATTAATCTACCAGCCTTAATTCTTTATTATTAACCCATGTTAGATGGTTATTTTATTTGATGATTATGTTAAAAAAATTATGTAAACTAACATCGCAGGCAATTGCCGATTTGAATTTGATAGGCCGGCATCAGATTTTAAACTGCGTAGTATCACAACTTATACCAATCGTGGCAACATTTGGTTTCGGTTACAAACCAACCACAGCATAAATCATCGTATTCTTATAATAACACAAATTTACTTACAATATTTTGCTCCATAAACGCTTGCAAACATGACAATACTAAATATCAGTCACTCATGTTTCATCTTTGGCCCAAAGTTTGGGAAGTCCGATTGCAAATGTCAATCATTTCATAATACATATTACTTCTCCGACGTCCAAACTTGATCAATAGTTTGCCAATCGCCTCTCTTGTCATACGGATTAAAAGGTCTAATTAGATGAGGAACGAGAGACGAATAATATTGAGATTTTTGAACAAAAATATGACAACCAAACAGCCATGCTTACTGTGTGCAGAAAACTAGGTCGGTGATCGTTGATTGGTCAAAAACACGGCGCAGCCTCTATCAAGCGTGCAGGATTATGTAAGATTCATAAAGAATCAAATAGCATTGAGGCTCACTCTAAATCGACTGTAAAATGGCGCCATTGTTGTTTGCATTATGAAATGGTATATCCGGTAAGTACGAAGTCGAAGTAAACCCAGGCGAAATTCGTTTTTGCGAATTTTTTCTTGAATAAAAATGATTCGCCACATTGGCGAAAGAGTAAGCAAAATCTCTCGCCCATTCTTAAAATCTCTCGCCCATGGCGATAAAACGAACCTTAGCGCGAGCCCAGAAACATATAATATTGGGACATGCTAGCACCCTTAGGAATACCAAGGAGATGTCTAAAAACATTATTATATGCTACAGAAGCTTTGTTAAAGACATTATCATTAAATACAGTCCAAATTTGGCTACCATACATACTACTAATAAATGTCTTAAAAAGACATATTTTAACACTTTCAGAACAATATCTAAATTTACTAATCAAAATATTGCCTTGTGTATAGATACATTTTGTGTGATGTGCTAGATCATCGTTACTATCTAGTTGTGAAGTAATAAACACCCCAAGATACTTAACTTTTTCTACAATAGGTACAATCTCACATCCAAGTGACATATTGGTAACATGAATTTTTTTACAATTTTTTTGTTTTAAAGCAAATGTACTTAGATTTATTACCATTAAACTTGACAGAGTGTTGCTCAGCAAACACACAACAGATATTCAGTAATTTTTTCAGTGCACTTGGGCACGGAGCGACAATACACGTATCATCAGCATACATAAGATGATTACACATTCGACCATTAATTTTACAACCAATTTTTGACTCATTTAACATAATAGACAGGTCATTCATGTTTAAGTTGAACAAAATTGGGGACAAAATTCCCCCTTGGCGGACACCATTAGTCACATTAAAAGGATTAGATAAGGATGAGCCCCATCGAACACAACACTCTTGCTTAGTATACCAGAAAACAATTAGGCGTACTATTAAAATGGGAATTTTTCTTTTTAACAATTTTTTAAACAAAGTCCAATGGTTCACCCTGTCAAATGCTTTAGACGCACTTAGAAAACACACATAAACCGGAGTATTCTGAGACTTGTAAAATTCTATTATTTGTTGAAGACTAAAAATACAAATATCTGCACCCAGTTTCTTAAAGCCAAATTGATTAAAATTAGATTGTAACTCATCTTCAAATAAATTAAGCAAAACAATTTCCAAAATCTTAGAAATAATACTTGTTAATGCTACTGGTCTATAATTATCCTTACTATTTAACTACCGTTAAAAATATTCCTAAAAAATTATACTTTTGAATTCCATTATATTGACCAACAATTGCCATTACGTATCAATTCCTTTGATATTCATTACTGGATTAATGCTTTTTTTGACAAATTCTTTACACACTGATAAAGTTTTACATTATGAAGAAATTTCTATGAATGTTATATTGATGATCAATTGTGAATCAATAGCAGTTATGAAATTCATTCTTAAGACGTTTTCAAAGGAATTTTACTTGTGAACTAAAGCAGTCAATTGTAACACAACTTTTAAGCATCAATTAACTTACATTCTATACAATATATACATGGATAATTAGGACCTAATCCAAAATGTAAAGCTTAAAATAAAACAAATCGTCATAAAATAAACTATGTCTCATCTGACATTCTGCATCTCCTGAAGACCAATCACTTGCTTTAAAAAAGCTATTGGTAAAAATATATGTGTTCTCCATTATACATTTGTAATCTAATTTTAAGTGGGATTAAGTTTGTGAATTCACCCTAAACTGAGCATGAGAATTATCACCAGTGCAAACTTCTAATATGTATCAATTTTATTTCAGGGGGCAAATCCTGTGATCAGGGGCAGCATAGCATCTGGATCATCAAGATCAACTGTTCAGCCGATAGCTGTACAACAAGAAAGTCTGGCTCATAATAACAAATACTTCAACACCTCTTCAAATTATCCAGTGGCAGCAGCCAACCAATCCATCTTCACAGGCAGTAATTCTTATGCAGCTAATTCTACTCAAAATCATGGTGCTCCAGAAAATACTTCACCACCATACAATGCGGCACTTTTTGATAGCAATCAGTCATATGGGAAAGATGTAATGCCACCAAAAGATCCATATTTAAAAAATCCTTCTTCCAATAGGGCTACTCAATATAATAACACCAACTCAATGCCATCTGTTATGAGTAAATTCGATATCTCACAGTCCACTCGTTGTAGTGCAAATTGGGCAATTTTCAAATTCACAAAGACATTGGAGCAGCATCCAGACAAAAAAAGAAGTGATATGATCTTCAAAATGCTCAGAGAATATGATGATAAAATTTATAGAAGTTGTCAAGATGCTATAATAGCACAACCTAATAAGAAACAAAGCCATTATTGATCATTATAAGGAAATCTCATTTCTCATGTTGGCTGATTTAAAATCTCGACTAGAATTACCATCTACATATTCAAATGAAGTTGTGTTTTTTAATGGTATGATGAAAGACGAAAATTTGGCGATCAAAAAATGGCATCCACAGGATTCAACTTACACCAAAGGACACTGTTGTACCCAAGGAAAGCTGCAATAACTTGAACACACGTAAGCTCAGAGAAAAAGAGACGGGGAACTCTGCTGCTTCACTTATATCTGTTTCACCTCAAGGATCGTCAAATAATAATTTGAAAGTCCATCCAAGTTCAACTCAAGATGCAGATGCCAAGGAGCATTCCCCTGTTGATGCAAAAGATAAACAAGCAGATGTCACTCCCAATGTACTTGCTAAAGTTGATGATACAACAAAAGCTTGCATTGGTGTAGACCCTGATATCATAAGGGTTCTTGATGAATTAGATGCTAATGTAATTGATGTTCCAAAACTAAATGTAATTGGTGGTCCTAAACCTAATCATAACAATTCTCATACCAAGGAAATCAAGACCATTCGATGTATTATTTCTGATCCAAAAGCTAATTTCAATGATGCTACAAAAGTGGATGATGATGTTGAAAGAGCTGACGAAAATGAAAATAATGCAGATGCCAATGATAATGTTCCAGCCAACACTGCAATGAAAGTGAATGATTCATTATCAGTTAGCAATAATGTTCAAGGCAAATTCAAAGTGCTATCCAATGATACACAAGTAAACAATACTATACAAATTACCAATAGTATTCAACCCGATGCTACAGTTCACTCCAGTCTAAAGCACAACCCACCAATACTGCAACAACCACTACAAAAAGCTCAGCGTCGAAACGAGCCTCTACCAGCTGCCGCTGTATCAGCATGGCGCTTTGGTATAAGCAAAATGAAAAATATCCATATCCCAGCCGTGATCAGATGGAACAATGGGCTGAAAACCATGGACTGAAGTTTGAACAAGTGAAGAAATGGTTTGCCAACCAGAGGCAAAGAGAGTTGTTTGCTCAAAAAAACCCCACAGAAGTCTGTGCGTGGAAGAAAGTTGTCACCTGGCAATACAGAAGAATTGGCAAGAAGAGGCATGGAAAATAAGCGCAAGAGGATTAGAGGTGCATCAGTCGACACCAAGATTAAAAAACATAAGTCTGAATGAACATTTGTGCAAGAGTGAAAGTTTTGTTTAGGTACTGCAAATATAATGTAGAGCAAATGTTGAGTCAATCTGTAATAATGGATGTAAGTGAATAATCGAATATGAAGTTACAAACAAAACCAGGCTATTAATGTATGGGGAATTAACTACATTTTATGTCAATGTATGACTTTGATCATGCATTTAGGAAAATAAAAATGAAACTTGACTGGCTTTATCAATATGTGAGTTTTTTATCAAATGTGTTGCATGTTAAACAGCACATACTCAAGGTCATGTATTAGCATACTGTACAGGCTGGCCATTTATGACAAAGCGTATAATGACGTGATTGAACTAAGGTCGGATAAAAGGCAAATCTGTGGTGCCGAAGACTGGCAAGCACACATATGATCAGCCATACATGGGTAGCTATGGCTGACTTTGGGATGACAGTTTAGGGCTGACAGTGAAAATATTCCCTTTCTAGGACGACAAACATAAAAAAATGAGCATGGGCTGCAAAGGGATGGCCGGTGGCAAAAATTTGCCCAAAATTGTGAACAGTCAATGAGATTATGAAGGTCCACTATTGGTTTGATAAGTCTTGTAATTGGACAAAAAAATTATACAAAAAAAAAAACTCTATGAGCATAAGCTTTCGCAGAGAGCTGAAAATAATATTGTACCATTACTGTAAACAGTCATCTAAAAGTTCATAGATTAATGGTTGAAAAATTGTCAATTCAATGGTGAGCCTCCACATGAATGTGTATTTATATTGCAATTTCATTGGTTTAGATTTTAGGCATGGGGTGGGAGGGGGGAAGGCTTCGATATGAGTGTGACTCCTTAGATGATTAAACGCAGTATATTGTTTTTGTAATAATGAAACAATTTTTAATTCAATAATATGCCTTATGTTATCTGATATCTTCATAAACAAAAATAATGTTTTATGTGCAGCATCTCAGGTAACATTGACAAGTATCTCTTCCGAATCATGATGATTCAAACTTGATATTGTTTTATGAATACATAGATATATTGTAATGATTTTAAGGTTTGATATTACAAGATTTTTCTGGGATTTTTTTGTAATCTGCTATAAACAGTGATAAATATGATTCAAATGAAAAATAATATACATTGTTATATTAGATTTGTGTCATATAGGGAAACGTGTGCAATAATGTATTATTTTTTTCTCTTTTGCTATGTCAGTGCATTTATTTTGTATTTATTTTTTTTTATTTTTTTTACTATATTCATTTGTGCACAAATAGAAAAATAATAAATATGAAAAAAAAAGCTTTTTTTTAAATACACAACAAACAATCTACAATATAAGTGACTATCACCCCCTGTAGTCTCCGGCAGGTGCAGCAACGCAAGGTGGCGCTGTAAACACACACTTAGTACAAACAATAACCCGACCTCAATCAATCAATATTGAGTAATTTTGTGTGATAAAACTCATAAAAAGATAAAAAATTACACTCGCCAATCCTGGCGAGTAGCTTTGAAGTCATACTCGCTAGTGGGAATTTACACTTGCCTGTGGCGAGTAGCGAGTGTCTAAACTACACATTGTTGTCATCATGCAATGTATGCTCTGCAGCACGTGCGCATGATGGAGGTTTGTTTATTTGCTCACTGTACGTGGTAAAACCAGATCCATTTTTGGATTGTTGACATTCTGTCGTCAATTACAGTGTGTCAAATATGTGCAAGCCGCATTGAATCATACGTGTGAGGAGTCTATGCATACAGAAAACCATCACCATGAAATTGTCTAAAATGCGACCTGTAACCACCTCATATCCATCAACTTCTAACCGGTGCCCAAACCAGGATCACGTCCAGATTAGCGGACCCAAATAAAATGCCTACTTTTAGACATTGAAGAATATTTAGGAACCACATTTTTGTCTCTATATAGAAAAAATGTGGTTCCATTATTCTTTGATGTATTGAACTAGTACATCGCACTACTCATAGGCCCAAAAATCCATCATTTGTAACATAAACACGGAAATTTTTTGATACTCGCCATCCATCTTGCACATCTTTTTGCACAGAGCTCATTTATGTCCTTCCACTTCATATATGCACCCGTTTTTATGTAGACGAACAGCTAAAAATGTGTGACGATTTTGAGTGTTTTTATCGGGGGGTAAACCCCCCGAACCCCCCTTTTGCTTGATAAATAAATCATGGTTACTTTTATATGATTTCAAATTATATTTGAACTTAAATATCATTTACGCTTGTTTTGTTGTGTTGGGTGTGGGAAAACAAATTGATCGCAAGGAGTTGATGCCTTTACGTCATACGCCTCACGTGCAAGAAACAAGAACGTCTAACTACTACGGAACGTGAAGCGTGCACTGTTGTACTTATTTTCTACGAAAATTTGATAAGCAATGCAGTAAATAGTATCTATATGATACATTAAAATATTTTCATTATTGGTTACTCGAAAGTGTAATGTATGCAATAGAAACACACCTGATTAATTTTATTGTAATTTGTAGGCCTGTAACGATACGCTTGAGCAACGATACAATACACATCACGATACTTTGTTGGCGATACAATACACATCACGATAAAAAACATACGTCAAAACCCACAACAGTCTGTACACACTGTACGTTACGGCTAGTAGCGCAAGAAATCTATACTGAAATAGCCGAGTGCCGTTCGCCATTCAATTGACAACATTTTGTTAGTAACGCCGTTCACAATACAGCAAGACAGCAAAGATGGCGGCACCAATACTCATGGGAAAAGACGAAGATTTACCTTGAATTATGCAATATTTTCCATATAAATTCATGTAACAGACATATCGTGAAAGTATCGCCATATAGACTATCATATCGATACTTTAATCGTGAGTAAATATATCGTGATTCAGCGATGCATCGGTGTATCGTTGCAGTCCTAGTAATTTGATGTAAACTGGCACAGAACAGTGACGCAAAGAGTTATGGCCGATGCCTGTCAAAAATCTTATATGGACTTAAAAAATTGATAATTTGACTAGTAAATTAATGACACAAGTAAAAACGATTGGTGAAAACTGGATAAACGGTTACTGCTTATGTAGACGAGCCGCTGAAAATGTGTGACTATTTTGAGTGTTTTTATCGGGGGGTAACCCCCCCGAACCCCCCTTTTGTTGTTTCGTGCAAGATATAAAAAGAAGGCATTTGAATCAAAACAGAGGAAGCACAAAATGTAAGTCAATCTTTATAAAAACATCTTGGAACCACACAGAAAAGGTTTCTCTTTCTAATAAAGAAAAAAATGTGGTTCCAAATGGTTTTCTTGGCAAGTTATTGATCTTATAATTTGGGTCTGCTAAAATATACATGGTCCCCCAAACCATACCTATGTGCTTTCAAAGATCATCCCCCCGACCTGTGTTGATATGGTATACACAATAGAGATTTGTAAATAACGTAGATCTGTACACTGTCAGGCCCCAGATTAGCACTCAACCCATGCTAGTCTATGGGACGACCAGATTCTAAATCTTACTAGTCCTACCCTAAAAAATGGGCGTCCTACTTTTCGCGTAAAATCGTACAAAGTAAAGAAAAATCAATAACAAAAGTGTTTTTTATTTTTCTGTTTTGAACCATTTTATTCTCTGACTGCAATTCTCATCATAATTAAATCAGTGACAGTTGTTTAAGGGGCTCAACCCCCTTAAAATGATTCCACAGGCCCATACATAAATACATCAACCACAGACCCATTATTTTTTAACGATTTGTTTGACAAGTTTATAAATATTGTCTGTTGTAAAGCGCTACATGTACATCTTGATCTTGATCTTGATTATATACGTCACAGGAACAGGTACTGTTATCGAGGCGACGGGAAATGTTAACACGATTCTAAGAAAATGTAACATATATTTACGATTCGTACGCCCTAAAATTGACGTATGTTTGTTGAAAACCGATAATTTAACAAGAAAACCACAAATAGAACATCGTTTTACTTTTTGTACACCATACCGATCACGTGACTTGCTATAAATAAACAAAATGGCGGCGCCATGAGAGAAGTAAAAAAAAACACGATAATCTCTATTCATTTATTAGCATTTAGAGGTCGTCCATCGGACCAGTAAGTTGGAAATTGATAGTTGTCCAGTACAAAATCATAGTGGGCACGGACGATCGGACGAGTGCTAATCTGGGGCCCTGTAGAATGTGTGAGACTGACCTCGTTACTGCCGCACTCATCAGGACAGCCGCTTGTTCTTCACACGCAGCCTTGACGGTGGAAGACGCCTCAATAAAGTTCTGCAGCTGGGCAGCGTTTGACGATCCAGAGTACACCAGTTTCTTGGTCACTTGTGCGTCTGGAAGGACGGAGGAGGGTGATATAATGAGGGTGATCATACTGTTTACTGAAGCTATAATCCTAGGACTTGTAATATAAGATTATACCTTGCGTTTACAAGTTTGATGAACTTAGAAGAAACCCTTCTTTCTTCATTTGTTTGAAAGATAATTTTTTAATCCTAATGTAACCACAAATCGAATTGTAAAGTTTACTGGTAAAAACATATCATAGCTGATTTTATTACAATGACAAGAATTACATGGGAATCCATTTTACTGGTTGACAAATACCACCTACAATATCATACTGTTGTCACAGCACCTGTCCTCTCATACTGACAAGTGGAAAGGTGTCTATTTTTGAGCAGGATAAGTTTTTTTTTCATGAAAAGTAAGTAAGTATGGAGGTTTACTCATCGTGCTGCATAAGTGGCACTTTCCCACCTAATCATCACCTTGATGTCAACAAATTGTATCAATCTAAAATAATTTCAACTCATATAGCTTATTATATCAAAATAAAAAAACAAACTTAAGTAAGTATTGTCAGCGAAATTTACCCACAAACGTTGGAAAAATTCTTAAACTGTCACACACATTTTAAGATGGACATTGAGTTTGCAGACAATGGCATATTCAAAGGTATAAGGATCGTCAGTTTATACATTGATTTCGAAAGTAACAACATATATCATAACTACCAGTAGATATGAAGAATATGATTCGATGGTCAATTTTTTAGTCAATATATTTTGTGTCTTTATTCATATCTTCAGCAAATGACATTTCCATATAGAATATGGTAGATGCGGTCGCCATCATTTTGACACACATTTTCAAACAGACAAGCATATTATTTGTGAGTGAGATTATAGAGTGATCATGGCTGATATAACAACTTTAAGTGAGTTTGGGAATTAGCTACAAAGTTGTAATCATAAATGAAATTTATGGTAATATACGATGTTTTTCAACAACATTTGTGAGTAGAATTATTCTTGCTATGCTTTCTTTCAATAATGATAAATACAATGATAAATACATGTACATACAAGAATATTTCTTACCTTTATTAGCTTCTTGTCTTAAATGAGCTACAAAATCTTCAATGATTGTTTTTGCTTTTAGCGCTGAGGCTCTCAACCCAACTGGTGTCACCCATTATCTTCTGAGGTTAATATCTAAAATCAAAGATGAAATAATGTACATAATAGAATATGACATAAGTTCCTGTCTGAGAAAAAAAAATATGAAAAAAGAAATCAAAGGGAACTGCATCATCAGGCTTTGAAAAGTTTTTAATTATTAGAATGGAATGCTCATGATAAAGGTATTAAGAGTACTGCTTCCATTTGATCTTCTATTCCATATTGTTCTCTAAATCAAACTCCTTCAAGATGCATCACCCAAAACCACTGGCACTGCGTGTATACTTGTATTGTATTGTAATTCCTTATTTTGATTGGAAATTGAAGCAATGTTTTCATTTTTGCTACATCAATGAGGAAAGAAGAATCTGCGTCTCAGTTGAAATGTGTTAGAATGTGTACAGAAATCAGCACAGCTTTTTTTGTAACATATAAACCCAGATTAAATGTCAACTACCACACCATAGAACAAACAAGCATCATGAATAAATGATGGTTGTTACTTTTTCAGGTATTAATATTACCATCTAACAAACAAAAAACACAATCTATTTTTCCCCCACATTTACATTCTGCCACAGCAGTTTTCCTCTCTGAGGTTTTCCTCTGGCAGAACTGACTTTAAGACAAATACAGTGGACTGAAAATGAGCATGTTACCCATGTCCGATGATTTGAAGAAAACTACTCAATGTTATGATTCCAAACCTCAGGATCATTCCAAGAATGAGCCCAGAGCTTAACGTTAACTTTTAAAAGTGGTTGCCCATTTGGGCATGTGGGTGGCTGCTAGTGGGTGCCCGAATGAAATATCTGGATGCCCGAATGAAAACCTGTGTTAAATGAGAAATGTCTTATAAAAAGCTTTTAGGGGCCTTGACATCATTATATACTGTGTATAATAACTGTGTAACTGTTGGACATCAAATGCTTTTGTTTGATCAACAATGATTTCCGTTTTTCGTTCTAATGTTATCTGCAGGTGAAAAATCAGATTTGAATTAACACTCATACAAGACGGGCAAATTGTCTTTAAAAACAAAAGCATCTGATGACTTTGCTTGTTCGAAAAGACATCCATTTAGACATCATGATTACAAAACACAAGGTTACTTATAAAATATTACTCACAGCAAATTCCGAAACAATCAGCAAATTATTCGTGACTTTAAAATGACGATTCAAATTTACACTCTGTTAAATTATTAATATAAATATAAGAGCCTTAAACGAGAACGGACATATTTGGTGTTTGTACGACCTTTGGTTATTTATGATATTGACAATATTTTTTGACTGTATATTTTTTAAAGCTGGTGCGTACGTCTAATTCTTGGTACGTTGAACGTGGGAGGGTAAGCGTATCTAAGATTACTTCAGGGCTGCCTTCAGGGACAAATGATTTCAGAACTACGGATATTTCACTTGACATAACAGTATCTGATAAAACCAATCTATTTACAAGAAGACAATTCATATATAATATACAACACATTACTGATTTGTTCATAATATATTTTTCACAATAAAGATGTAACAATAATAATTTATCTACCACTGTCTGTTCACAAGTCTGTCTATATGATAAAGTTTCCTTATCCAGATTTATTTGATGATTGCACTCTTTTTACCATTTTCAGGGACATGAAAAATCAGGGATTTCAGGGACACTGAGTAAAAAAAAATTATTTCAGGGACAATCCCTGATGGTCAGGGACAGTAGGCAGCCCTGTTACCTAAATACAGAATGTTGACAGTCCACAAGTACTTAGTACGTAAGCCTTACTCAGTTTCAGAGATTGTGAGATCTAGATCTATGTACATTATGTTCCATCACGACTTAAAACGTACCTCTTCAAATTCAATTGTGTAATAAAGATATTTTATGTATGTAGATCTATGTCTGGGTGTTATTATTAATGTAGATCTAATGTCTGCTTTCATGCTTCCAGACCTATGACCATACAAGGTAATATTTACATACCTCACTGACCATAATCTCTCCTATGTAGTTGAGCTGGTCGGCCGACTGGTCAAAGTCCACAAACTCTTTTTTTGGTGCGTCATCTCTACAAAACATAATAATGATTAAATGTTCATCGTATCGATCCCACATCAGAGACAGTTTAACGAGATACGCAACACGTCCATATCTGCATTCCCGGCAGGTGCGAGCAGGTGCCCGGGAGAGGATGGTCGACAAACGCCGTTGTGTACAAATTAATAGAAAATTGGCTGGATTTGACGTGATATATATTTGTATTTTATGACTAGAAATATAAAAAACCATGAATGAGGAGTCATTCATTATACTATGATCTACAAAATATAGACTATTTCTGGGCGCTGACATCCCCGAAAAAACTGTGCAGGAACATTTACAAACCAAAAGTCATGTGTATTCCTGCCGAACAGTGACTGTTGTTATATATGGCGATGCATGTGATATTGATGTTCAGAATAAACTATTTAGTTAAAACGAGTACCTATATTTATATATATGAATGGAATTGCATATTATTGCAGATTATTTCTATCAAAATTATATACTAGCATTTATACGACAATGGTGTGGTGATGTTTTTTGGTCAACTGCTACTGCCAGTGATATGATCGCCAGTATAACAGAGGTTTACTGACAAGTTAACAAATCATCATAGTCACATAGGTTACTTAACATTCTATGCTGATTCTTATTCTCACACTTTCAGCTCATATTTTACATTTGGAAAGAAATGTCTGTAGACCCCATCACATGTTTCTCTCGTCGTAATGTTCTTTGATGTGCCATCAAATCCGGTACGATTGTGTAGACCAGTTTGACTAGCAAAGTTTGATAATGGAATATCCTGCCATTTTTAAAGCCGAGCTTAGCAGAAGACTCGAGCTTTTTAGTCGACGTCGGCGTTTCATTCTGTTCCCTCTTTACCGCCACTACATTACTATAAGCATATACATACACGCTGAAATTAGTGCCCAATTTGAATTTATTAATGGAACGACAATCGCCGATGTTAATGAGCTTGGCAAACGCCAATTACACTGCAGCCGATCAAAATCAATACGCCAGTACATATACACGCATGTGGCTCGTGTGTTTGTTCTTTTCTGTCTATCCGGCATGCATGCAACAACTCCGATTTATATCGCATGTTGTAGTAATTTCACGCACATTTCATTCAAGAGAGACTTATAACAGCAAGCTCGGCTTTTCAGGAGTCTCACTCCTTTCATTATTTAATAATTGGTATGGTTAGAAACGCACACTTCTGTAGATTACATAATTAACTAGTAGTACTGCAACGATATATCGGACTATCGGTTAATTGCTCGTTTAAGAAACGCCAAACGAGAATCTGTTTGATCTTGCAATATTGCCATGCAACGATTGTGGCTTTTCCCCCTGATATTATCGTGCTATCGTCTCCTCCCGTTTTTTTCTCGATATATCGCTCTATATCGTGTGCTCCGCATCTCTATTGATCTCCTATTGTCTACTTACATAAGTTGTTTTACTTACGTATTTACTTTATTTATTGATTGTGTATTGATGTACCCATGACATGTAAGATCCTGTAAGATCCTGTCACATGTTTCATTATATAAAACCCGTCAAATGGCATTTAGAAGCAGTGTCATCGGGATGAAAAGTAGATAACTTTATGTAAAACCTCATTAGGAATGATCGTGCATACATCATTTTAATGTTACTATAATATCTTAAGTGTATACTAGTAACAAGAAATTTCAACACATTGACATCAGTTCCCTTGCCAGTCGCCATTTTGGCAAGTGTGTACTAGTACCCGACGCAACATGCATTTATATAATATGATAATATATATTATAATTATCACAACGCAAATAAAGTAGCTGAGACACGTTTTCCCGCGCTACCGGCGTGACACAGTTGAAATTATTTTAGTGGATTGACTGAAATCTGTTGTACGTGGGTAAAATTAAAATCAATACACAAACACTGCAATCAAAACGTCAATTAAAAATATGTATAGTTATTCATAAAACGTCAATAGTATCGCGAGTACTTTTACGTCGAAAAGTTAATCAATATACATATATCTATATATAAATACGCTAAGGGTTTTCAAACTTACACGCATCATGCAATATTGGCTGGGCGGAGACTTGCCCTTGGCCTTCAAGTACTGCAGCATGGAAGCTGGTGCTCACGTGACTTATACCAGCAAGCACCTGCATCATAGTATTTGTTGCATATTGATTTAGCGTCACAAGAACGTCTGGCATTCCACCAACTTCCAAGCAGGGAAACATAACGCCCTCTTTTATGTGAGACGGACTTTGATTGTGTAGATCTATTATGTAAGCATATCAAACAGTGTAGGTTCTATTTTGTGAATTTCTTGGGTTGTATGGCTGTGGGTGGTGTCTGAACATGTTTGGGTGCAGTCAGAATGGGCGTGAGTATTGGTAGAACAGTGTGCTGTTAACGGGTGGGACATATTTGTAATGATTATATCCTGCAATCAGGTGTGTAGATCTACTAGGCAGTGTCAAGCCTGATGTGTATCCAGTTCAGGGGCTGGTGGAGGTAGAACAGTGGTGGGTGCTGTCAGGACGATGGCTGAGATGCCACGACAGTGCAGATGCTGCAGACCAGTATTATACAATTTTTGTTCTTAAATATAGTAGCGGGTAGATGGGTATTGGCGGTTTTACTTAAGAAATAAGGCATGTGCATATATTTCCTGTAAAATTCTCCCATTTGTCGCCCATCACGGGCACGCATTGACTTTCAAGGAGCATTTTCCTACATGTGGCTGTTGTATTGTAGCAAAAAGGCAAGCCAAGAAACAAGGGAAAAGGATGGGAAGTTGCACAAAATTAAATTAGGGCTAATATTATTTTATTTTTTTGTACTCCACAGAACCTTTAATGTTGCAAAAGTTACATATGCCCATGATATTGCCCGCAGATTTTCACAGGGTCTTGCTAGTATTGATTAATTTTCGACATACATGTATAAAGGTGCATACTATCGGTTATCTATCGCTTTGGCCTGAACCATTAAACGATATTGAAATTGTCACCATAAACACACAAGGTAAACTAGATAGTGGCCTCCACGCCTCAAAATTTAGCAACAAACGTTTATTCCCGCCCCAGTTCCCTTTAATTAAGACTCAATTTAGAATTATATGTAGAGGACATTTTCCCATTAGGTGAAAGAAACTTCATCAACCATAACCAAATTTCTAGACAAATAAATCCATAATCCTACTGGTCTACGCTCACCATAGATCATATAATTTTTATGACTCATAAGTAATATTTATCTTACGAAAATATAAGTAAGGGATGATGATATTTTGTCACCCTTCGTGGAACGATATTCCATTTCGAGCGAAGGGGGTTTTCAGTCAAGTTTTGATACACCACTTTTTTTGTGGGTCTAATATTTCATCGCACGCGCTAAAAAACTTTTCATACCAGAATTTAATATTTCTATTTAATTGTGGCATTAAAAGGATACAGAAAACAGATATCACACATTCATTAATATTATGGGTTCCAGTACATGGCCCTTCCAGAAAAATAAGTAACTTGGAAAAAGTATTTTATGTATGTAGATTCATGTCTGGGTGTTGTCATTAATGTAGATCTAATGTTCAAGCTTTCATGTTTTGCACCTATGACCATACAAGGTAAATATTTACATACCTCACTGACCATAATCTCTCCTATGTAGTTGAGCTGGTCGGCCGACTGGTCAAAAGTCCACAAACTCTTTTTTTTGGTGCGTCATCTACAAAACATAATAATGATTAAAATGTTCATCGTATCGATCCCACATCAGAGACAGTTTAATCCAGATATCGCAACACGTCCATATCTGCATTCCGGCAGGTGCGAGCAGGTGCCCGGGAGAGGATGGTCGACAAAAGCGTTGTGTACAAATTAATAGAAAATTGGCTGGATTTGACGTTGATATATATTTGTATTTTATGACTAGAAATATAAAAACCATGAATGAGAGTCATTCATTATACTATGATCTACAAAATATAGACTATTTCTGGGCGCTGACATCCCAAAAAACTGTGCAGGAACATTTACAAACCAAAAGTCATGTGTATTCCTGCCGAACAGTGACTGTTGTTATATATGGCGATGCATGTGATATTGATGTTCAGAATAAACTATTTAGTTAAAACGAAAACCTATATTTATATATATGAATGGAATTGCATATTATTGCAGATTATTTCTATCAAAATTATATACTAGCATTTATCACGACAATGGTGTGGTGATGTTTTTGGTCGCTGCTACTGCCAGTGATATGATCGCCAGTATAACAGAGGTTTACTGACAAGTTAACAAATCATCATAGTCACATAGGTTGCTTAACATTCTATGCTGATTCTTATTCTCACACTTTCAGCTCATATTTTACATTTGGAAAGAAATGTCTGTAGACCCCATCACATGTTTCTCTCGTAATGTTCTTTGATGTGCCATCAAATCCGATGCGATTGTGTGCCAGACCAGTTTGACTAGCAAAGTTTGATAATGGAATATCCTGCCATTTTAAAGCCGAGCCATGAAGACTTCGAGGAAACTTTTAATCGGCGTTTCATTCTGTTCCCTCTTTTGCCGCCACTACATTACTATAAGCATATACATACATACATTGCGATCAATTTGAACATTGAAATGGAAATTTTGACTAACAAACAAATTTATGTGTTTTTGTGTTCTTTTAGGTCTCAGGAATGAGGGAAAAAATTCCCAAAAAATCCAAGTTGGGCAAAGTTGATTTTTATGCGATTTTCAAAATGGCCGCCAAAATTGACATAATATTGCCCATAACTTTTTAAATATTGGTTTTAGACACATTATTACCATTATTCATTGATAGGAAATAGCATATAAGGATTCTAAAAATCATGTTATATTTGACCTTGAGGGCTTTTCAAGGTCAAAAGGGTGGAATTACCCTCATATTTATAGTAAAAACTGTTCTTCATTCCCGATAGCTATTAAACTATGAATATTTGTATTTTCCATCACTAAATACATAATGCAATAGAATTGAAACAAATCAATAACCAGCTTGGTAAAAATACAGAAGTCTTTATTTTTGGAAATACTTACCAATTTACCTATTTTGTAGAAACATAGTGATGATATCATACCTTGTGATATGGAAATGCCATGTTGTGCTAATGAGGTTCCATAGTATTTAGATACGTGTATTTGCACGTTCTCCTCTACATTGGCAATGTATGCTGCACTACAGGCCATTGTTGATACACATGCAAGCATTACATTTTGTTTTTGTTTTACACCTGCACTAAATTTCTGTCAGAGATGTAGGGGAAAGCTACAGCCTTGTCAGTAATTATCGGGATAACAGATCCTCAACAGATCTTTTAGAAAAACCATCTTCATATCTATTGAATTGTGTTTTGAGTATCCTCCAAGTACCAACCTGATAATGTACTCTTAGACTCTGATAATAACATGCTCCACTGCGCTCAGGTGCAACAAATCTTCGGCTCAAGGCATTCGTATACCCCAGATCATCTAATGATAAATTTTAGAACTCTTATTATATAAAGAGGAAACTATTAACACTCCACTTTCAGTTATTTTGTCCTTTTTACAATTGGTCCCAAAACAGCTGTCTTGTTTTTCAATGTTGAGTTGGTTTTAAAAAGTTTGAAAACTTTAACTTTTCCCATCCCGAAAATTGATTATGTAGTAACACATCCATAAATGGCATGCACTGTTAGAATTGAAATTAAATTAAAAACTGTTCTTCATTCCCGGTTGCTATTAAACTATGAATATTTGCATTTTCCATCACTAAATACACTGACTACGACTATATGACTGTCACATTTATGTGTGCAAACAACAACCACTTGGTCTTTGCAGACTCTTGATGTATAATATTGATTAAACCTCCTTGTGTTTTTGGCTGACATCAAAATGGCCTGCTCTCTTGTCATATCAGTCCACGTCCCAGTCCAGAAGTTTTTCTTACTTCTGATTGCAACTAATCCTGTTTCCATTGCTTCATAAATCACCCTTAGATTCTTCTATCATACTGTCAATAAAGCTATCTTAATCGGTAATATTTGCAGTGTCATAAATGTTTTCAATATCATCAATTTCCTTCTCATCATCTAACTCTAAATATCTTCACTGAGAGACATTTCTCATTCTCATCATTCATTGAATCATTGTCTTATATGCTATTGGTAAGCCACCACAAATGCAATGCAGGATCTGTTAATAAACACGCTCTAATGTTCTTGCCTTTCCATCTATCATCTTTCAAAGTGATCCCCTTGGATACACCTTTCCCAAAGTTCTTCAAGACAACATTCCTGTTAACGTTTACATCCAGCACCGATGAAAGACCATAACTGGTGGAATCCATCAACCCTGACAACCTCTTCACTATCATGTTTTACTTTCATTTAAAAAGATAGGTTGTTCAAATGTAACAGTTGCACAGCACAATCCAGCTTCACGTATTTGAGAACAATGTACAAAGCACATGGTGCTATACAAATAATATTGGGGGTAACGATTTCAGGGACATTGAACTGGGGTGATCATGTCAATACTATAACCAAGAAGGCTAACAGTTGTCTTGGTTTCCTTAGGTGGAACCTGCAAGGTTGCCCACGGAGACTTAAAAAGACTGTCTATATTTCCCTAAAACAATCTAGCCTAGAATATTGTGTCTATATTTGGGATCCATACCTCCAAAAGGAGAAGACTACATGTATATTGGAGGCAATTTAAAGAAGGGCTGGCCAATGGATGACGGCAATTATGAATCTTGTGCTAGCATTAATAACATGCTAAACAACCTTGAACTTGAGCGCCTTGAGAACAGAAGAAGGAATGCCTGGCTGACTCTCATGTTTTAAGGCATTGCAGGGTCATGTGGGCATTTGCCGAGAAGACATCAATATTACCTTTTGTAACACATGCACACAAGCTGCTCACAGTATGAAGCTACAACACCAACGAAGCTCTACCACACAGTACTGCAACTGGTTTTTCACTTGCACCATCCTAGAGTGGAACATTTAACCTGCCTCACTAACAGAGGTTGGCTCCTTAGCAGATTTCAAGAACCGGCTTGCATCAGTACATCACTGGCTAACTAGCCAATCACTCGCATCAGCATTATACTCCTCCGTGGTGCCCAGTAGATTAAATAACTAGACCTAGAACTACACCTACACCTATACACAGCATTTATTTGACATGAATTGAGGGGAATCATGGGCTTGTATAATAATTGAATTTTGACTTGACTTGTATTATCACAGTTGTACATTTGAGAAATTTTGATTTACTATTAACAACTTTAGACATAATGCCATGTCAATTTGGTGGATAGCGACATATCATAAGAGGTTTGATATGGACCAAGATGCTTAAAGTTTATATCAACAGAGGTCCCTATTTTTGGTGTCAAACTAATACTCACGTCTACATAGGATGGTGGTTGAGCCCTTGGTCTATATTGCAAAATAATTTCACCAAAATTCCCATTCGCTATTAAGAACTGAGAAGCATGTACTTTCACCTTTGATATTGGCTTGCACACCTTTGCTGACCCATCAGACTGCCATGCAAAAATTGTCATAAAATGAGTCCTATCATGTCCAATTTTTGTATCCTCATTTACATCAAAGTTGTCAGCAACTCAATAGCAAAAACTCTGACCGTCAGTATCTTGGAGAATACCAAGCATCAAATTATTCACATTCGCATTAACCAGTGCAATGGAAATTCATTATGTGGGAATATATGTAACTTGCACAGAAACCGAATGAAGATAAGGCATTTTAGTATCAGTTCTGATCTGGTTGTTTGATGAATGAATGTTCCTTTGAACAAGGTTTAAAATTAGTAAATCTTAAACTTGTATGACGCAAAAACTAGTGGAATGAGGGTAATTTTGGTCAATTCGACCTTGAAATGATTTCAAGGTCAAATGTAACAACTTTTTCTGAATCCTTATACGTGGTTTCCTATCCATGAATAATACTAATAATGGTTCTAAAACCAATATTAACAGAGTTATGGGCATGTTTATCGATATTTTGGCGGCCATTTTGAAAAGTGCATAAAAAAGAACTTTGCCCAACTCGGATTTTTTGGGAATTTTTTTCCCTCATCCCCAAGACCATATAGATCATAAAAACACAGAAATTTGTTTGTTAGTCAAAATTTCCATTTCAGCCAAAAATGACGTCGAAATTGACTGGCCTGCATGGAAGCTGGTGCTCACGTGACTTATACCAGCAAGCACCTGCATCATAGTATTTGTTGCATATTGATTTAGCGTCCACGTAGAACGCCTGGCGCCCACCAACTTCCAAGCAGGGAAACATAACGTCCTCTTTCGTGAGACGGACTTTGATTGTGTAGATCTATTATGTAAGCATATCAAACAGTGTAGGTTCTATTTTGTGAATTTCTTGGGTTGTATGGCTGTGGGTGGTGTCTGAACATGTTTGGGTGCAGTCAGAATGGGCGTGAGTATTGGTAGAACAGTGTGCTGTTAACGGGTGGGACATATTTGTAATGATTATATCCTGCAATCAGGTGTGTAGATCTACTAGGCAGTGTCAAGCCTGATGTGTATCCAGTTCAGGGGCTGGTGGAGGTAGAACAGTGGTGGGTGCTGTCAGGACGATGGCTGAGATGCCACGACAGTGCAGATGCTGCAGACCAGTATTATACAATTTTTGTTCTTAAATATAGTAGCGGGTAGATGGGTATTGGCGGTTTTACTTAAGAAATAAGGCATGTGCATATATTTCCTGTAACTGATTTGTCGTCCTCACGGGTACGCATTGACCTTTCAAGGAGCATTTTCCTACATGTGGCTGTTGTATTGTAGCAAAGCGGAAGGCAAGCAAGTTTAAACAAGGGAAAAGGTGGGAAGTTGCACAAAAAATTAAATTGGGCTAATATTATTTATTTTTTGTACTCGCTGAACCTATAATGTTGCAAAGTACTCCTGCCCGTGATATTGCCCGTGATTTTCACAGGGTCTTGCTAGTATTGATTAATTTTCGACATACATGTATAAATACTCACGATACTATCGGTTATCTATCGTTTGGCCTGAACCGATAATCGATATTGAAATTGTCACCGATATGCAGCACTATTAACTAGATAGTGGCCTCCACGCCCTCGAAATTTAGCAACGAACGTTTATTCCCGCCCTCAGTTCCCTTAATTAAGACTCAATTTCTTAGAATTATATGTAGAGGACATTTTCCATTAGGTGAAAGAAACTTCATCAGCCATAACCAAATTTCTAGACAAATAAATCCATAATCCTACTGGTCTACGTTCACCATAGATCATATAATTTTTATGACTCATAAGTAATATTTATCTTACGAAAATATAAGTAAGGGATGATGTATATTTTGTCACCTTTCACAAAAAAATGGAACGATATTCCATTTCGAGCGAGGGGGTTTTCAGTCAAGTTTTGATACACCACTTTTTTTGTGGGTCTAATATTTCATCGCACGCCGCTAAAACTTTTCATACCAGAATTCTAATATTTTCTATTTAATTGTGGCATTAAAAGGATACAGAGCAGATATCACACATTCATTAATATTATGATTCCATTACATGATGTACATTCCAGATATATAATAAGTATTATCTTATGGCATATATAAGTAATATTTGAATGAATATAGCAAAACACAGTGACGCTCTGCAAAATTGTCAAACCGAGACACGTGTCTCACCCAATTTGTAAAAACGAGACAGATGAGAAAAAAGCGAGACAAAATGTGGCATCTTTTAAGAAATTGAGACATACATGTAATTACATATATTTAAAAAACTAATTGGAAGCATGTTAAATGTATATTATGTATTCATTTTGACATGTCAATTTATTTGATGGGGGGTAGGTGGGGGCCACATAATGCATTTTTTTTTGTGTGGGGGGGGCATGGTCCCCTGCCCCCCATCCCCATCCCCGGCTGCTACGGCCATGTATATAAATAAAAATTGCAAATTACTATGAAACCCAGCCACATGGCTCCAATGCACAATCTAAAGACAAAATATAGCTATAACTACCGTGTTAATCATACAATGTGATATGTCAATAAATTAGTTCAAGATACTACAGACAGAGTAAATAGGAGTGGGGTGGGGTGTCACTTGGTAATAAACTATTTTTATTTCTGATTAGAGCAACGCACACAGATCCATACATTTCTTTGGGGACACCAAGCTGGTGCTTCATGTATACAATGCCCTTTTCTGTTTGTTTTAATAATATGGATGGAATCGTGTGTACATGGGATCATAGGCCTTTAACTGAACTCAATTTCTTATCCCACAAACAAAGCTGACTTTATTTTGGCACGGTAATTTCACCGAACGTAACTATCCTGCGCATCTATGTCATCACATATCATGGTTTATTATGAAAAAAAGGTCAAACACGCCACACATGAATACTAGATCTGCTTTCATCGCCAAGTCGTGCACCTGTTGCTGTGATTCTGGGTGTCAAATCGATTGAACATTGCATTTGTTGATTGTCATTCTCAAATATAGCAATGTTTAATCTATTAGTAACGTTATTCACCCAATCTATTATGAAAGATTGCCAGAAAATAGAAATAACTTACATATTTTGATGTGAAAAATATACACACACGCATGTTTCCGTGCGTCAATGCGCATGCTCTGTAGTTCAAATGAAAACGAAAGTAACTTGACATTTCGTGTCGTACCCTCTCAAAAATCATACCTCTACGACACCAAACGGCGAGCTAGTACGACACATACTGTTGTACAAAGGGCAACCTCTCTTTTAAAACAAAACCGTACATTTCAGGCTTGGGACAAGCTTATTGCTGGGGAACATTCACCTATGGATTTGGTTCGTGAAATCGCTACTTTTCATGGCCCAGTAATAACTTATCCCAAGCCAACTTCATAAGCCATATATTGGAATCAATCAATTTTTAATAATTCGTAATTGTTATACTTAATGTGAATAAATACTTTGTTAATGTATATTTTATTGTACCTCTCATAGGCTCTATATGTAATCCGAGCCCATATGGTTATAGATATGCTAAATGCTAAATGAAATACTACTACACAATATATTATTATTATTAAATGGTGTCGTAATCTCCTGACATTTGGTGTCGTAGTCTCCTACATTTCGTGTCGTAATCGCTCCATATTTTCGTGTCATACTGGTCTAGTGTCGTAGTCGCTGGTAATCAATGATTAGCCTTTATTACACACCGAAACATGTCAACACTGACCATACTGCGATGCGATTAAGAGTAGCGGCATTATCATAATTTATGTCTTTTCAAAGAATCAGCCTTAGTCAAGCGCGCATCGTTGTTGCAGATTAGCAACAGCGCTTTCGATACGCAGACAGGTGGGAGGGCGATAATAAAGAGCATTATTGCTAATGTTGATCTGGGGGAGTTTCGATAGATTTCTTAAAATATGTAGAATATTATGGTCTCAAAGTGTGATAATAAGAATCAGCATCAATACTTTGAATAATAGAACCTTTTAAGTGCAACCGGCTGGTGCAGGTAACAATATATTTTGATTTTTTTATGTGGATGAACTTTATCCTCCTGGTTTACTCTGATTTCCGGGTAAAACGCAGTATGTTGCTTTATTACGAGTGAAATTATAGCGTTTATTGTATTGCAACATCGAATTCAATTCTCCCATGAAGTTAGAATTGGCCACGAACAAATGCAGAATAAAATACATATATCACAACAACGACATTACTATATTTATTTCTTAGTGATGATAAAGATTAAATGTTGTAAAATTAAAGAACTGCCAAATTTTCGGGCCTGACGTGTAATTCAATACGATTTCCACCAAAAAACAAAAATCACGAAAATCCCTTCTAATAGAAACATATAAATTTACTTTGAAGCAACCTCTCTACCCCGCCGCCCCCCCCCCACCCCCACCCAACCTCACTAATACAATCATTTAGCACGAACAAAGTTCGTTGCTAAATAATTATAAAATATTTTTGGGACAGGAATGGATGAGATACTGATATATTTATTATTGAGCCCGCCTTTGACAATGACAGCCATACTGTGAAAAACGCTGGTCAGGTAAGAAAAAGTGTCCAAACATTTTGCTTGGTATTTTAGCACATGGAATGGCTAGAAACATTTAACTAATATATTTGTAATCTGCAGAAGTGTGCGTTTCCAACCACATCAATTATAAAAAATTAGTAGCATATTTCATTACTAAACTTTCATGGTAAAATTTGTGCATTATATTGAAGTGGATTTGACAGAAGGTTAGTCTAGGCGTACAATAAATGTTATTTTCCTGAGTTTCTATAAAGACAATATTATTTATTTCATGAAAATAAGAAACTACTCACTGTTGTTTATACATATGTGTACTATTTTATAATTTAACGTATTAATTAAAGTCATGTAATAAGTTTTTTGGTCATCCTCATTTCTTTCACCTATGAATACTTACTCACTTATACTTAGTCACTTCTCGATGTAAACCATCCCCGAGAACGCACCTGCTAGCACCTGTTCAGTACTTTACGTCCACTATAGGAAACATATAGGACGTTAGCACTCTTGGTAATGCTCTTTGCCCACAATATTGGTAATTTTTCTATAAAAATACTGCAGATGATTACAAAAACTGCAACTCCTACATTTTTTTCAGTGTCATTAGAATATTTTTCATCAAGGGACGGTGACTTTATGGCCGATTTGGCCACTTTTACATATTTTGATTTTTACTCATTTATTTGCAACTAGAAGAAACTTTCTGTTTTATCACAATCAAGTGTCGTTGTTCTTAGTTAGGACAGGTATGTTTTTCAAGATACCTGTCCTATGCCTATGGTATGATTTTTTTTCTCTTGTAGTTACAGTACAAAACCACATAGTCTACCAGGTTAAAACCTTTTTTTCTTTTGCCATTTTTCTTTTGAGAGTCTGAAAGTGTCTATGTCATCTTCATCTGATATGCTCTCATGTGCTGAAAAGAATAATTCTATTCTAGTTACTTACATAATGTAAGGTTCCTTATTCCTAGCCTCGTTTGATTTCGACCTAAACACGTGGCGTTTCACTGTTTCACGTTGCGTTTCCGCTAAATATGGACACATGTGTCGCCAAAATATTTATCCCGGCGGTTGCGTTGTGATCATAAAGCCTCCGTCACACACGCTTGAACTGTTTACTGCGTGTGTGTTTTTTTTCATTTGAAAATGAGACATTAGGTTCTCAAAAGCGGAAAGAAAAATCAAATGTAATAGCAACGTATCTTGGGACAATGGGGCTATTTATAATTTATTCAAATACTCTGGGTTATAGGGCAATACGATTCATAATAGTTTTATATAGATCTACTTATTTTTCTTCTTTTGCTTATTCCAACCAAAAATCCAAAAACATATATATTTCATTATATTTATTTAAATTTCGGCACAACAGTGCCCTTGTCAAAATGATGTTGATCAAAATGATTATGACAAGGGCACTGTTGTGCCGAAATTTAAAATAAATATAAAGAAATATATGTGTTTTGGGGGTTTTGTTGGAATAAACAAAAGAAGAAAAAATAAGTATATGAAATGAATCCAACTGCTATATACCAGGTAACAACAGTATTGAATAGTAATAGTCCACTCCTTATTAGGTAACAAGGAAAGTGTTGCCCTTCACCGCAGGATTCTGAAAAACGAAGACTTTTTTTGTTTATAATCAAGCCCAATTAACTTGTCATCACTATCAGGTCTTTGGGTGATTAGCCGGGGTCTGCTTATCAGCCTAGAGGTCAAAGTCGGTCAAGCTTTGGTTCTAAACTGATTTAATATACATGTATCATGATCTCAAACATAGCTTTTGCGAATTAATTTGATTCTCACTAAAAAAAAGGTATTAGTTTATAAGTTATGATGATTGGTATTTTTAATATAGACTGATTTACTTTCTTTTGTAACAAGGGAAAATCCTTTCTAATTTGTCATTTGCCACTTTGATCATATCACAATTACAAACTTGTCATCGCCATCCATTGTATTATTCATCGCTGTCAATGTTATATGTATTTGTAGCAGATTATATAACTTCATTTCAAATGAAGCTTTTTATATTGAGGATGGTCACCAATTTTCCAATATAATATATATATAAACATACCAACACTGGTAACCATAGGTAGACTGTGAATAAATCATTTAACTGTCACTGTTATCTTTTTCAATATTCATACCAAAATCGTCTAGTTAGGGCTATATTTAATTGTCATTTAATATGCTGTGTACACCAGCTAATGATACTTATACAATTATAATACAACATTAGTTTAATAGTCTTCAAAAACTGCAACTTCTTTTGTATAGAGCCAATTTAGAAAAAAAAGTATCCACTCTAACTATATCATCTACATCTGCAGATGATGTATAACTTAGGTCTAAGCTTCGATATATAGAATATATATATAGAATAACTAAAACCCATTCAATTGTAAAAAAAAATATATATGCACATGTTCGGGACAAAAAGTTATGCAACTTAACAATAATCATATATGTACTATTATTACTTTGAGCAACAAAAAACTATATTTTTTGTCACAGGCAGCTAATGACTACCATAAAAAAGTTCACACTTTGAACTAATGACCTCACCCCCAAGGGCTAATGGAGTTTTAATGATTTGCTCAGGTTGAGCAAGATTTTGTTTTCTGTCATTCAATGAAATGGTTAGTAAATTATGGGCTGAAATATTTATCTGTCGTGTTTATCCTTGTCACATACAGTAGCTTGGGGAGTTTGCATTGTGAATTATGTCCATTACAAGTTGACGACTAAGTATTTCTTCTGTGTGTAAATGTGCGTGTCTAAAAACAAAAACAAAAAAACTCTATTTCCAAAGTATGAGTCCAAATGCCTATTAAAGAACTTGTTGGACTGCGGTGCAGCAATGTCTTTTTTTTTTAAATTTACAAGTTGAGCAGCAGAAGTTCTTCTCATGATGCACCCTCTTCAGATATACAGTCAAACAAATTTTTAAACATGAACATTGATTAATAAATGATAACATTGTTTAGAATAGATGTTGATAAATTATATGTACAATAGCTTAGAAAAAGTCTTATGTTAAATTAAATCAAATTAGATTAAAAGAATTTTCTTTTGGTGTTTTAATTTGAAAAGAAGCCTTCAGGAGCTCGAAAACGTTTATGAATAAAATTGAAATCAAAATTAAACTTTAGAACAAAATGTTCTCATCTTATTAAAAATACAGCCGTAAAAGAAAGCAATACACTATTGACAATGAGACCTAGTGCTGTAGGCCAAATATACAGAATACTTAATTTGATTATCATTAAATACACACAAGTATGTTTAAAGTAGTAATTTGATAGTAACTATAAAGAGCTCTCAAATACATGCCACCCAGTTTGAAGCTGGGAATGCACAGCAAGCCCTAACTGTAGTCCTGACACATACATTGCGGCAGGTGTCTTGGATGGTATCACTGATGTTTGAGCGGGATCTGGGCTGGTCTCCTGGTGGAGGGATCGCCCTCAGACAGCCAGGGGAGATCCGGGCTAGAGAAGGTTCTTCTACTAGTATTAAAATTGAATTGAATTGAATTGAGTTCGCAATGAGTCAGTATATTTCTAGCGCAAATATCTGTTACGTATTCATCCAGACGGAAGGCGATCTATTTTTTCATATAACTGAAGAAGAATCGGCCTTGGTGCCATCTGTCCGAGCGGCACCAGTGTGGACTTTTCAGTGAAATTTGCCGTTGGCGGCATTAAAGACTACATGCACGAAGGTCATATCTCACACTGGGGAATAAACAAGGCCCAAATGGTGCAGGTAAAATCATCTTTGCAATATATGGGCTAATTTTCATTTTGTTTTTTGCAATAATTTCGGTATGTTAAATCACTGGACACTACCGCTCCACGTCATCGTCATTGAGATGAATCACGACCACGACCACTACCTGGACCACAGAGGTAAGGGGGCAACAGCAGCAGCAGCAGCAGCAGCAGCAGCAGCAGCAGCAGCAGCAGCAGCAGCAGCAGCAGCAGTGACAAATGGAGGAAATTCAGGAGACAGGCTTGTAAAGTTATTTGGAAAGTCATGGAATCGAACTCACGAGCTTCTGTACAGACCAGACCAGTCATATATATGTACGACCAGACCCTCTACCACTGAGCTAACTCCCCTTACGTCTTATTGACTTGTTCACACTTCACCAGTATCACTATATTGCACAACGCCTGGATATTAGTTTTAGCCTTTTAGCCTCACACAGCCTTAATCATGTTTAAGTTAGATCATCCCTGAACCTTTACCAAAAGTGTCTTTTATATGAATACATTCTTTTAAAAAGTGAAGTGGGAACCTTTCATATGTATGGGGAAAGATACACTTATTTTTGCCCCCAACCCATGTAGTAGGTCTCAAGACACGACTAAATCCGTAAATAAGCCATCTCATGCTTGCCTTGTGATAGTGGTCAGTTGTGGTCAAGCTATGACCTGGTCAGTTTCATAGATCAAAGGTGAGACATGGATTATCATGATGTTGACCAGTGGTCAGGGGATTTATGCATTGAGATATGCGCTGTGGGCTGATGTGGGTGTGTAATTGGGGGCGTGGTTTACGGCTGTGACATGTGCTGGTGTCTGTGAGTCACGTACAACCTCAGTTATGACCACCTGTGTCGAGTGACCACCTCTGTAGTGGAACAATGTTTGAAAACACATTGATGAAAAGCTGAGTAAAGATCGAGCTTGAAACGATCCATTTTTTACATGATAATCTCATTATTCATATTGCAGTGGTTTTACTTACATAGATAGATGATTATTCAAAAGAATGCCAGTTTTCCTTGTGATTTTTCAATTGCAAATGCGTTAGAATTTGCGTCTAAATGATTTCTTAGTTAAATCTATTACTCCCGTGTTTTGTCAGTTTAAACTCAGTGAAAATAACTGAGAATTCACTCTACTTCCGAGCGGCACCGACAACTATGGGTTTTTAACTGCCACGCGAATCGTGGGTTTCGGCCCTAACCCTGACATTAAGGCACGTCTCAGTGACAGATCTATGTAAGACGACGGCAGGATATGGATCGCTGAAACCTGTGTAGGTCAACGTTAGCAGAGTAAATACAAAGTTATCATTACCTGAGATTTTGATTTATCATCAACACGTTGAACACAAGTCACACAAAAGAAAATGTAAGCAAATAAATGTAAATGTGGTGGTTTATAGTCGTGATCCAAGTATTTTGCTCTCACGGCTTGACATTTTACACCAGGCCATTGACACACTTATTGAACATCAATTGATCATTTCTCCCATACTTGAACCTTCCTGGCACAATGCTTATCACTCTCACACTCTGTCAACCCAATGGCCTGTACATAATTGACATCTAAGTACCATGGAGCTATGTACAAGTATTTAGGGATGAGTTTCCTCAACACATAACACCAGGCCCCACCGGGAATCAAACCCACGACCTTCAGGTCACGAGTCCAGCTGCCTGTCCACTCGGCCACAGAAGCTCACAAGGATTATAGGAAACAGTTGTTTACTCACATAAAGAAACAGGTGTTTGCTCACATAAAGAAACAGGTGTTTGCTCCACATAAACAAACAGGTGTTTTCTCCAGATAAACAAACAAGTTGAGCTGTGAACAAGTTTGTCAATATCAATGCTGGTGGCGTCTTGCCCTGCTATTGGCTTATTGAGGTTCTTTGAATGGATGTCATTGATTTTACGGTCTCGACGTCGCGCGTAACAGCAACAGAGAATAACAGCAATAAGGGTGTGAGTTTGCGAGGGTCAGTGTGTCTGCCAGTGGTCACTCTAATCCTTATAATCCATCCGCGTGTGACTGGACATCGTGTAGCATCAGCAGGATTACCGTGGGTGTGAGAGGTCGTGGATAATCCATTGTTAACAGTCGCTGACAGGTGCCCAAGTTATTGGCAACATTCAAACATACGTCGATGTGTTATACGTTTTGACTGAACAATAGATAGAAACCTATTATATGAAAATTTGTGATACCTTACAATGGCTGATCTTCTAGCGCTTCTAGTCGTTCTAGGTCTCAGTCTAGAGGTTTTTGCCATCACTGTGTGCAAATGTTGCTGAAGAAATGGTGAAGGCAGTATCAGTATTTGTGAGACTATGTCCCAAATCCTCGTTGAAATATATCTACCTAGTAGACGTCAGCGATGAGATCATCTTCCAGATCCAGTCAAACCTAGACAAGGAAAAGGCAGACTTCGAGAAACTGTCCACCTTCTGTGGTAACAAAGCAGTCAGAGTATCCGCTGCTCCAGCTGCCGCGATGAATTTATAATTAACAGTTGCTGTCCCTAACCAACCAAAAGAACCTTCGAAGCTTTGTCCCATCCCTAAAATTAATAACATACGGAAAGGGTGTGCAGTGTATTCATGGTATTGTTGCACAGTCATGGCACTTTGCGTTAGTTTTAATTATTTTGCATATTCGCTTATATCGTATCTATATATATTGTATAATTATTTATCATGTTGTAATCATTTGTTACACCAGCATTTCATGTGAAAGGAAAAACTTGCATACAATGTCAATTGACCCAATGGAGATAGGAAAGGAGAATGTTGGAAGTCAGTAACGATTCATTATCATTTTTTTGTTAACACTGTACATCATGAATAGTGTCTATTGTTTGCAATTATGTTGATATTAAAATGCCTAAATGATTAAATGCACTTGTAGTCCTTAGATATCATGATGTTGATCCCTTCGTTAGTTAGAAACACCCGACGGCAGCCATGTTACTTGTTATGTACAACAGGCGTATCAGGACAGTGATTTATTCTGGGTTATCTGTCCCTGATTAGAATTAGATCGTTTATAGGTGAATCTGCAAGCGATGTTAAGATGAAGTGAACATGTTCGTATGTTTTACTCGATCTTTTGGACTTTTGATGAAGCATATACATGTAACTGTTAGCTTTCAATCCTCTCTGATCTTTGTCAGTCTACCACCAATTCGTCGCGTGGTCGTGGTGTGATGTCATTCGCTTTCATTGGAAAGTCCATGTGCGATATGTAATTATGGTGTCAGAGCAGTGACTGGAAGACCATATATTCTATAGATTTTGAGATGAGTGGTATGTATTGAATAAACTCATCGCTCCAAATCATATAAATATTAGGTACAGCCCAGAGGAGTGGACAATGATATATAATTACAAGTTCGCGAACGAATCATTGAACTAGTTGTCACAGCGCACTGAACACTCCCCGGGGAGTGGGAAGCTGCAAATTACACGGTTTCCAATGTCCAGTGAACTGCAGAAGTAGAAAGAGTTGTACTCACACTCAAATAAGTGGTACACTGAATATTATAATTATGTTCGTTAGGAGTAATTAGGATGGTTCTGTATGCAGAGGCCACCTGTCCGGTAACTTTGTATAAATAACACCGCTCGCCGTTCTAAACACTTAGCCAGCTTTGTATTATGTCAGCGTCGCAATCATGATCAGCTACCCGGCTCCTCGGGGAGTAAAAACATGAGCCTGCCTCACAAAAGTTTAACAGCCCAGGACAGAAGCATGGCACTGTTTTTACCCTGCTATTGTAAGGAATTGTCAGAGACAGGTTTGCAAAGTTATTTGGAAAGTCGTGGAATCGATCTCACGATCTTCTGCACACAACAGACTTAGGGCTTATAGACTTGTTCAGACTCGGCCAGTATCACTATTGTGCAAGACCTGGATACTATTTATAACCTCACGCAGCCTTGATCATTTTACATCACCCCTGAACCTTTACCAAGTCGTCAGACGCACGTGCTGCCCTCGATAGGAGGTCACCGTGTTCTGGCCCACTTTGTTTACACTCTAGTGTAGCAATCCCATGTCAGCTTTATATATAACTAAGAAATGGCCGAAACACTAAAACATTGATTTGAAAGTAGTGTGGGTTCTAATGATTGTTGCCGGTGTGATCAGAGGGGCACCTTTGATATCCTCTTTACGAAGCTACGATCATGTCATTTTTATATTTTACAATTTGTCTAACTCATATAACACTCTGGCATAGTATGTAATATTACTTTAATAATAGTGAGACGTTTGATAATCTTATAGATACCTGCACATTATAAATGCAGAGAATTGGACTGCTGCCCCTCTTTTTAAAATTAATAGTCATTTTATATTGACCAAAGTTAAAACCCATGTTGTCCATTCTTCTTTGGTTATCATAATTTGGAGAAAACACATTGCAAACACATCTCTATTATCCCTTGCTCCTTCCACCGGTGCTCATATATCATGTACAAATTACATATGTTAATTTGTTGTTTCATATTGGATTAACTTTTGAAAACTTCTGGCAAGGTTTCCAGACGACACTGCCACACTGGGACATGAGGACATTCTGCGGCCATGATTGTCCAACCAATGAGGTTTTCGTGGACACGAACTGGCCATATAGATGAAGTGGGAAAATGGCTCGATGATCATGTGAGATACATGTCTCTGTCAAGTGGGGAGGTCTGGGGAGAGAGGGAATTAAATAGGCATCTGGACATATTTGGATATCCCAATGAGGTTGTGTTCATCTCAGTCAGATTAAATGAAAGTGAAACAAATGTAGGATTTGACCACGAGATCAGAGTGTAAATCGTGAAATTGAGCATCTCAATTTCATGATTTACACTCCAATGAAATACATAAAAAATATAATAATATATAATAAATATACATCAAACCACAGAGAGAAGTCCTATTATTGAAGAAACGTCCCAACTTATGTTCACCATTTATCACCACCAAGAATTATATCAAGTTGTTTAAATATATTCAAGTCCAATGCTCATTAATAGTTATGCAAATTTTTGTTTATGATCCGCCATCACTGTTGTATTTGATAAAAGATTCGAAACTTGGATCTTGAGCGTTTTTATTTTCATCAACGATTGTCTGCATGAATAGGGAAATATACAGCATGCGTACAAATCATGGTAACAAAATGGAATTCAATGTTTTCATGTTTTACTTTTATACTATTCCAGAAAAAGATGCTATAAAATATTTACAAGGATAGAAAGTAACGTATGATGGAATGCGCTATACGAGCCATTTTAGCGCTGTTCTTGGGAGGCAGATCACAACGTGCCCACTTGAGCAGGACAGTGAAGGTGTGATTCACTTATAAACCACGGTATTGTGAGTGTGGTATGCTGTATAATTCCCAGGAGGGGAAGTATCGTGAACAAACTGTCTCTAGAGAGGACCTAAAATGCCACGTGGTTACCTCTGTTAAATTCTTCTGCGAGGCCCTTCTCATTTGAGTTTCACGGACTTGTGGTGTGATATTCCCAGCCCTGGAAATACAAAACTCCAGCCTACATTAAGTGCGCTGCTTAGCTACTATACATGTAGTCACAAGTATATAAAAGATTTTGTGGGCTTTTACATGTGGTGGGTTTTCAGACGCATGGTTCACATACCTCATCCTGAGCGGATACGTTGCTCTTTCTGTGCTTGTACGAATACTCTAAAGGCATCAATTTCCGATGATTATAGCAAAAGAAGGCCATATGGTGCTGGTGCATAGACCTTTAGCGGAAGGTTAGGTGACCAACAGATCATGAGCCTAATTGGAGGTGGGGGAATCACACCAGCCATAATCTTCAAACTAGATCTAGGTATTTTACGTGGAGAAAGAGTTCTAGACGTGCGTGTGTAAACTGCAATTTAGGCTACAGGTTTTAGAAAGCAACAGAAGGGGATGAAAGAAGACTGGCTTTTGTTTTATGATCTTTTATTTACCATGTGGTCCTCAGTGGTTCAGTGGTTAGAGTGCACGATCTGAAAACGTGATTTGCCTTCGTCGCAAGTTCACGCCCCGGTCATGGCAGACTCAGTGTCGCCAAAAACGCCATGTCGCACGTCTCCCACTGAGTTACTGATCTCCACCGAGCGTGTTGCCACAGTACAGTGTTACTACTAGACGGTGGCGACGCCAAGCGGAGGTTCGGAAGCCTCAATAAAAGGCGTTTGCTGTATAGAGGAGAGCCACACCTCTGCACGTAAAAGAACTCACCTAGTTTCAGCTAGGGTGATCCCTCCACACACCATTGGCTCAGTTGGCTACCTGACCTGCAAAACAAACAGGACCACATTGGCAATAAGCAAATTGCATGTATATGTACGCTTTCATGTGCTATCCTAGGAACATTAGTCCAATAGTTGAATAGCAATCAAGCTACAATTGTCACTAGATCTAGACTCTATCGCATCTTTGTTTGCCATATCCATATATAAGAGCCTAGGTGGTCGCAATTGTTCCTTCAGCGTTTCATTTGACCATATCATTATTATAGTGATATTCAAGCACACAAATCATCTTAAAATGTACATATGATTCATTCAAGTTTACCCCCATCAAATGTATATGGTTACCCGCATCTTGGCGTGACATTCACATGAAGCCACCCGCCTCAAGTAGAAAACAAAATGTGCCTCAGAATATCAATTTGACAATTTAAATCACACAGTAATTTGGATAGAGTATCAAATTCAAACAGCAAATGATGAGTTCCCGTTAGTAATAGTGGCCACTATGGTATAAAGAAGGTATAATTAATAACTGTGTTTATCATCTGCCATTTCGGTTTAGTTCGGTTCGTGAGGAGAGTAAAGCGAGTTACTCTCTTTGCTTCCGCACAGTGATGTGTGTGGCGTGTCAAGTGTGGTGCTGTAATCCAAGGCGGGTGTGCGTGCGTGCGTGTGGAGTTTGAGACGAACCTCAGGCGAGTGTCGACCCCGCCCCCAGATGATCCAGTTTTGGATATTATGGGCGGGTCTTGGGTGAGATCTGCCTATTGAGCAATTTGTTGTAGGAATGCCGTAATCACATCTTCTCACAGTGATTTGTGTTTTCATCGCATTATGTGCTTATGGGGTCAGGATGAGCCCTATAGTCCCCTGTCTCCGTCTCATTGGTCCCCCATCTCATTGCAACCCCCCCCCATCATATTGATATTATTGGAAGATTGTTAGATATACGGTTATGATTTCAGGGGTGGATCTACATGTACGTGTTTGAAATTCTGAGTGCTCACAGGTTGTGGGAGGGTGGGGGCTGTCATTCACTTACCCCCATAGACCCTGCTGATTTTGAGGATCTTTAAGTCATTTTGCTCGTCTGTCGGCTTCTGAAAGCTGTACCTCTTACTTAGATTTCCCATTATGGCATGGACATTATTTTGCAATCCTGATTCAATTGTACCACACAACAAAAATCAACTGGACATATCTTGCAATCAGTATATAGGACACAGTTTTTCGCTGCCTATAATCACACTTAAATGCACGTAGCATTAGCGGTTTAAAAGCAATTGGCGGCATTAATCTTCCCGCATTCTTCTCGTTCCTTCGTTCGTGTTGGTTTCACCTTCGTTCGTGTTGGTTTCAAAAAAATGCCACGCCCAAGACAGAATCAGTAAGTAAAAGGTTCTCTTTCTTTATCTTTCTCCAACGGGGACTGCTATCATTGAAGCACTTTTTCGTGAGAACGTTTGTACATTTAATAATCAAAATAGGAGGTTTATTCACAGGTACAACTACAGAATAACACTGCTGTATTAGTCCTTAAAACTATATAAAGCGTATGTGTATATATACTGTGAGTTCAAAACTGGATGTCTTAATTTTTTTATAAAATGGGGGGTTTTCAATATGGTTTATGACAGAATAGGCGGTCTTAAATATTGGTGTTTAAAACAATACATTGAATCTATGTGAAACTTGAAGGCGACACCATAATATCATAATGCCCAAATTTACTTTTTTTGCAAATGCGTGAGATTTAGAGAAATTAGGTAGTCTTTGCGATTTGGCTGCCCCAAAGTAGGGGTTCTTATATATTTTGTCATCTCGAAATAAGGGGTCTTTCTGCGGAGCATATATACTACATTTGTGATGCGATCTTTGATCTGCGAACGTTTATGCAACAAGCCCCTTTGTGGCCTACGCACTAGACCGCTATGAAATGATTCCCATTGCTGACTGCTCATAACGCACCGAGCCGCAGCTCTTAAAAAAGGAACATGCACAGCAAATGCCTCCTTAGATAGATTGAATTAAACATTTTGTTCGGTTCTTTTTTCAATAACCTTCTGCTATTTAATTCATAACAAGGGTTGAAGAAACACTTGTTTTTTCAGCATAGTAATATCAAATAGTGAACTTTATCTTCCTATGATAAAATCATATTGCGTATTCATTACAGGAACAAAATGATTCATTAAATAAAACAGGGTAACTGTCATATTATACAGATATTGCGTGGTGCAATTAAACAAACTTTTTAACTGATTGTCACATGAATGCTTTTCCTTTGATATCAATATATAGATAGGAGTAGAAACCTTTTCTTGCTAAGCAAATACAAAAGGACACTTGAATGCTTGTTTCACCAATGGTAAATGTCACTGTCACTGGGGGTGGAGGGTCTCATTCACAATTACTTCTAGCCAGGCACGAGTGCAAAGTGCACATGCTAAGTAAATAAACATAACGTTTGCCCAGAGGTTTACAGCACAATATGACCAGTTATAGCTTTAACAAGACTGAGTTACTGATAGGAACAGATATTTACAAGCTTCTTTTCAATTGGGCACTGTTATGTATTGATATCACCCGTTGGTAGCCTCATAATGTTACAGTATTTGCTGCCGACGCTAACGCTTCGTGTACACATTCTTGAGTACTGTTGGCGGTTGCGGCAGTTAGTAAAAGACAAGCAAACAAGTAACACCGTGTTGTTTTATTAGAACATAACATTGGCGACGAGAATGGATGCACAAAATTTTTATTTCAAAGAATTTGATTGCACGGGAAATGACAAAACTGTGGAATGGACAAAATACATTAAAAGGTTTGAAAACCTGTGCGTCGCATACGATATAACTGAAGCAGTAAGAAAGAAGGCTTTATTGCTCTCTTTTGCGGGTGATGATTTGAATGACATTGTGGATACTTTTTCGAGTGCTTCATTGGCAGCTGATGATTCTAAAACCGTGTATGACAAATTGAAAGAAGCCTTAGAAGACCACTTCAACCCAACACAAAATAGTGAGTACCAAAAGTTCACATTTCGAAAATTAATGCAATGTGAATCAACTATTGGCCAGTATTATAACACATTGAAGTCTCATGCAAGTACGTGCTCGTTTGTGGTCAATTGATTACCGGCTGTAAAAGTGATAAAGTATGCATCAAAGGCCTGAGCAATCCTTCAGTGACCTACTAATTGCATTTTGAAGTTGAAATATCAGACTCAATTTGAACCACAATTCCGACAATTTGTTGGTCTGCTCAAGAGTTATACAGCAAAATATTGAGCAAAACTGGCAAAAATAAGCTCACTTATAAATGACCCAATCATCTAATAAATATGCACACTCAATGTGGGTATTAATATAAAAGCTTAATGGAGAATGTCTTGTCAATTTGAGAAACATATTAATTATTTATTTGACGTTGAAAGTTTCTTTTTTAAATCATCAACAAGCGGGTTATTTTGCCAAGCTCTATCCTTAAAATACTGTTAACGACGATATCAGGAGACATCATATTGATTGAAATGATTGACGTAATGTTCACCCAATAGTTTCCAAACGCGGAGCCTGTTGAATGGAGTGTCCACAAATAGGAGATAGTTTGGCAAAGCAACAATGTGGTAACAAAACAAACCAAAACTGGGTTGATGCAATAAAGAGGCATTACCATATCAATGCTGTACTACAGTTTTTTAGTGTGTTTTTGTTTTGTTTTTGTTTTTTTTCTTCAAAACTGTGGGTCTTTGCTGGGGGTCTTTCTGCGGCGTCTATATGCCTAACCCAACAGTGGAAGAGCCACGCCCCTCCCGGGAGATATCTTCACATCGCAAGGCGCCGTCTACTTGTACTGTCCAATTAGGCACACTTTCGCCAACCAATATGCGATCAACTTTATATGCAAACACTTGAAATCGCACGCAAACTAATCCCGTCGCATATATTTCAGTTTCACAAATAATACTCGCATCAGTTCTGTGTAAAACGGCTCGAATAGGTGCGTTGAAAAAAAGTTGGTGCAGACGAGATTTACGACCATACCTATGCTATTGTTCTAATTGGTGTTGGGTTTTAGCATTCACGTGTATTTTTAATACTAGTGTAATAGTGTCTGTCAAGTCATAAAAGAAAATGCTAATCTATTCCTCCAACAGTTCTAAGCCTATTTTTTCAGTAGATTGGACACAATATGTGATCATTGACACAAAATGCTGTGGTTGAACGTAAACTGTGCTGGGAAAACGTTTTCTCAATCCCACTTGAAGTCCTCCTGCTATATTGTTCTATAAATGCAAGTCAGAAATTAGCCAACAGTCGGGTGGTAGTGCAACGATATTATAACATTTGCATGTTCTTCACAATAAGTACATGTGCTTACTATTTCACTAATTGTAAGTCACGGCGTTAAAACGACAGGGAACTTTTCAAAAATGTGATTGGCACAATTGTTATGAAGCTATAACAGCCGTAATCCCGAACTAGTTCCTGCCAAGGACGTGATGATTCTATAGCATATATTCAACATATTAAGTAAACTATGTTACGCCTATGCAAAGTTAGTCATATATCGATAGTAATATTGATTCTCATAATAAATGTATAATCGCCAAAACTGACTATAACGTTCTCTTGTGGCAGCGATATAAATTTTTGACAGAACGGCCGTCTCCGTTGTGCAGTACAACCAGCGAAGTGGTTGGTGAAACCTACGCTAAAAGACCTATGCGATCGTCGCAGCAATGCGACGATTTTTGGTGAAAGTGGCCCCAGAGCCTGTCAGCTTTATGCAAATAAAGTCAAACATGTAAAACCTGGAATAACATCGCGCGGCAATATAGACTATACATAAACGGTGAGGCTGGCGTATGTCGACATTTCACGATGATAGGAAGATTTCATATTTACAATGTAATTGGTTCCTGTGTTATTCAACAGCAGTTGACGTACCCATAGATAACCTCATGAATCGACTTGCTTGGCATATAGTGTCCACATAACAATTGATTCTATGTCATTTACGAGTGTACGTTCAAATCACATGCACGTTCAGAGGGCCAAGTTTCACTGTACTGGGCGGGACTGGTCACATTTTCAACCTGCGGGATTTTTGCTTGAACACATGCTACGTCTTTACAAAATCTGCAGTGATTTTGTTCACTCACGTGGCACTTTTGATCTTCAAGATACAACAGTCCAACAGTAGTTCCACAAAATTCAAGCTATCTTTTGACCACCTAGATTTTTATGCGTCACTGAGTATTTATTAATTTAAGGTATTTTCCAAATATCTTAAAGTATTATCTTAAATTTTAATCTATGGCAATAACCTTCTGACATTTAATCCATAACAAGGGTTGAAGAAACACTTGTTTTTTCAGCATAGTAATATCAAATAGTGAACGTTACCTTCCAATGATAAAATCATATTGCGTATTCATTACAGGAACAAAATGGCTCATTAAATAAAACGGGGTAATTATCATATTATACAGATATTGCGTGGTGCGATTAAACAAACCTTTTTTAACTGATTGTCACATAAATGCTTTTCCCTTGATAATAATTATTTCTCCCAATTTATATAGATTCAGTTGTAGGAAATTATTTTTCTTAAATATAATAGATGTTTTATGTTGTCTGAGGTAACCAGTTGTGCAATAGGAAATGTCAGGAGACATTTATTTTAGGGAGGGCAAATTTAACAGGTTGGTCACGTTGGTAGCCTCATGAATGTATGTGTTGATTGTACTGTGACAGATTTGAAATAGTTTACTATGATATATAGATTGAAGTACTGTTTTTAGTGAGATTGTGTCAGTTGGCTTTTAGAATTCATTAAAGAAACATATTCATAGTCATTCTTCATATTTTCGTGTTATAATCACCCTGGCCTCGGGTCAGTTGTTACATATATCGTAGACAAACTCAGTAAAGGCTCAGTCAAACATGAAAATCAATGTGGTCGAATATATGTGTGAGAATGTTGCAGGATTATCGGGGGACGTGTGGGAAGATAAAAAATAAATGCGGAATTGTCGCTGAACTGCTGCGGGATGAATGTCAAAAGTGTCGCAGGAGAGAGGGAGTGGACACTATTGGAAACCATCGGAGAAGCGGGGCGGGAGAGGACATTACATTGGGGGACAAATGTAGGGCAGGACCAATAAAGGAGTCCCGCGGTGACCATTAATGTATACACAGATTTACCCGCATGTTGTCCTTACAGCAACAGTAACGGAGCAGTGCGTTCCCTGTACCATGCACGTACGAATGCTGTATTTTGGCAATGACACAGAGCTTCAAAGTAAGTTGTACTCACGTATAACGCACATTCCAAGCATGTTGATTTCACGGCCACCTCAATTGAATAATCCTCACTACCAACGCACTCGTAATGCACAGAGCCAGTGCTGCATATGCCCATAACTTACCGGTTGTCACGACATGAGTAAAACACTGTAGACATCCCACAACTGAACAAGTCTTGTGGCTAACATATCCACAAGGGCGGTTTAGCCCCTAGCTTAAGTTGTAGCACTGTGTGATACCTAAAGCCTAACTTCACGTACTGTGTACTGGGAAAGCATTGCGTGTTGTGAAAGTGTGCCATGCCAAACTTCTGCGGTCACCATTTGGCCATTAAAAATCTACGTTTGCTGCCTTGGAGACTCACTGATCTTTATGATCTTTATAAGTTTTTGGCAGTAGACTAGCCATAAGGCCTGATGTGTCTGAGGCAATATGCAGGTATCGATGACCACTGATTCCGGCTTTAGACCAGTCAGCATGTAGGCGTTAAGGCATGTCACTGGTAGAGTGATACATTGTTTGCTATTTTTCTGATTGCAGGGTTCAGGCTGCTCGCGACCGCCCAACGAGGGCAAATTTGAAGACCCTCACTGAGGCACGAGCATGGGCTCTACAGATGCAAGTTGTAAGTGACCATATTATGTTGTTACTTCATTGGCTGCCATGTTTATAATCTTATGTTTCATGTGCAGTCGTCCAAGGCTGTAGGAGGGCATCGTGGCCTCCACAATAATTATTTTTTAACAGTCTTATCAACTTTGTCTACATACTTAACAGCTTGTATGTGTCAACTCTGAAAGCTTTCACGATGAGATTAATTTCAAATTTCCAAGTGAAGAGAAGGGGCGTTAAAGCCATGGTGCAAGGCTTAGAAGGCCCTTTAAAGGGGCTTGCCATGTATCCAGATTGATTAAGAAATAAATACACATCTAACACTTTAGCCAATGTAGCAAATCTATAACCATACCTAATACTGCAATTATCATCAATCACATTAACAATAGGTGTATCCAGAATACTTTTAAAAGGTATTTATTTTCATAATTTTAGTCAACTGCATATTTTGAAAATGCTACTTCCTGTTAAGTTAGCAGGTGCTCTGGCAGGTGGTTGTGTGACATCACAGGATGAATAACAAACAATACTACATAGTATGGACACAGAATTGAGGAAGGAAACTTTGCAAGGCATTTCATAGTAGAATTTGTTATACAGTGGTTCTAGAGTAATTTGGGTGTGCTGAGTCCATTTCTGCCGTATAACATTGTCTATCTTGCATATTTAAGGGCCAAAAAAAACAGTTTAAACATAATGTACTCACAAAGTTAATAATAATACTTTATTTAACTTTTACAAGATTGAAACATACTGATAGAGTGGATTTAGGGTAATTTGGATGCTCTGAATTCATTTCCGCCACATAACATTGTCCATATTGAGTGTTAAGAACCAAAAAATCGAGTT
Source organism: Streblospio benedicti (assembly GCA_019095985.1). Taxonomy (NCBI): domain Eukaryota; kingdom Metazoa; phylum Annelida; class Polychaeta; order Spionida; family Spionidae; genus Streblospio; species Streblospio benedicti. The sequence goes on from CM032666.1 coordinate 1,869,551, forward strand.
TAAACATAATGTACTCACACAATTAATAATAACACTATGTTTTGATCGATGAATTTCCATCATGATGAAATGGATCCTTTTGCTATAATTAGATCATTTCAAAATTAATTCATGCTTTAAAGAATATCTCACATAGCAGGATTTATTCTATTATCAGGCACTAGGAATAAAACTGTACACTTAATTATCACTAAAGCGATATAGTCTCAAATTCTGTAAACACACTTACTTGAGCTTATTCAAGTGTTCAATAATGCAATGCTCAATATATTTTTAACTTGATTGAAAATGACCCTTTATATTTCATATTTACACATATGTATCTATCATGTCTAAATGAGGAAGAAAACAATGTCACAGTGTCAATATATCTTGGCATTAATACACAACATCTATACACTTATGCTTTGTTCAGACAAACATCTAAACATTTGCAATAGCCTGTGCAAGTTAGTTTAGATTTGCGACAGCTACATCTTTTTGTAGTGCAATTTCCTGTGCAACTGCAGCTGACAAGGTGGACACAAGATTTTGGAATTGTAGGTAGCGTGATGAATAAAGGGCTAAAAAAGTCTAGTTTCGCCCCCCATTCATAATCTGCTGGTTCTGGTTCTAATGTTGACTCATCAGCATGTACACATATTTTTGGTTTCGTCATACATCTCACAGGTTCGTTTCCCAATGTCACTTCTCAAGTTAAAACTGAGTGCCCATCTACTTAGTGCTGGAAGACTTTTTGTAATGCCCACAATGCCCCCACCACGCTTTCTAACAGCGTTCATCCATTCTTGAGCTTGGTCAGGATCTACTTGATTAAATGCACTCTACCCTATTTTTACTACAAAGTTTCCTGCCATAAATTCATTCAGTACTTCAGTTACTAAGGAAGAAGATTCATATCCAGTGCTTGATTCATTGCTGCATCCAGCTACAATGCACCTCTTTGGCATCTTCTTACATGGAACAGAATCAGAAAGCTAGTGTGGTTTAAGTGGAGGCTTGAATAAGTAGGTATAGTGATGCATCATTTGTACAAAATATGGGTATTTACTTATAGTTGCTGATACTGTTTTTGCAGTAAAAATCTTTGTTTACAATCTGTGCTTCAACCTGTGATGTCATCAATACATGTGCTGCCATCTAGTGGCAGGAAAATTATGAGCTTTTAAAAATTAATTTTATAAAATAATTGAGCTGATGAAAAAATTTTGAAAAAATGTTTTTATTTAATTTAAGTGTTTGTTGTCCCATTAAGGTGATTTTTGTTGATGAAAAACTAAAATTTGGCACCTTTGCACCATGGCTTTAAGACTTGTTTGTGTTAGTTTAGAAAAAGATTCTAACCAATCCCAGTTTGCTTCACAAGAATTTATCAAAAGCTCTAGTTCTCTCAATAAACTAACTAATGATAAGTTCACATAGTCTACATGTACATGTATACACGAATTTGGGGGGTTTTATTTGGAGGAAATTTATTGTAAAAAATTTTGATTGTCAATAAACATTGACCTTACACCCCCCCAAACCGTG
>CM032666.1:1881080-1892890 GCA_019095985.1 Streblospio benedicti
GAAACGGAAGATGACCGCCTATCACAGAAAAGGTGATTGTCGAGGTTGCCAGTTTTGTACAGGAAGGGTTGGGAAATGCATGTAAAGGGCCTGGTTTGTTGATGATTTACTGGTATAGTGATAAAGAGACTGATTGCAGCCAAGGAACTATAGCCCATAGCATGATTGCTGCTATTTTCAGAGAATCAGCACAATGTCAAGTTTTGTTTCATCTTCCTGAAATCGTTGATGATTTTGCACTCAGCTGTCTGCAAACACTTTTTTCCTTTTCAATTTATTGACTGAAATTTTCTTATAAAATCATTACAACAGTTCTGAAATAACTTGACAGTAAAACGGTGCCTTTTTATTGTGATCATGTGGCCTTTTAAGTCTGCTTTTTCTTTTACTAGTAATTTTTGCTTTATAAAACTATCATCGTGTTTTTGTTGCAGCGAATCGTCTCAACATGCCATTGACAGCAAGTCATTGCCGGAAGTCACCATCCTTGTTACGCCACTCACCAGCCCCGATATATGCGCAGCGACGCAACCTCGAACACAGCAAAACAAAGAGACTGAGGCTGAAGAGACTGAGCAGATGGAAGTTTCTGAGGCATCAACATCAACAGAGAGAGTCACTCGCGCAAGGACTCCGACACGCAAATTGGAGGCAGAGGAAGTGATAGAGGCTGAAGAAACGACATCAACAGCCAGAGTCACTCCCACTCAAGCCATAGATGAGGGACCTGAGCTCGTCTCAGATTCAACCAACAGAGAGTCATTGCGGCAACACCAACATAGACTGCAATGCCCAGCAGACAAGGCCGCGCAAGGCAACAACCCCGCACAAGGCGCAGCTTCGCCGTGAAGCAGGTACTTATAGTAAAAAACCCATGGGCTTCAATGTAACACTCAGTTGTCAAGCAAATTGACCTCTGAAATGTTTTGCCTGAGAGTGGATTTACATAATTTATCACTTTACGTGACCTGTTTAAATACTGCCCGCTTCATGCCTCACCACATGAGCCTCCAAAACAGTTAGATCCAACATTTCGTTTGCATAATGTTCCCACTGATGGAGACTGCTTCTTTCATTGTTCGAGTTTCGCAATAGTGCATTCAAGGGCGTTCTTTAACCTTTAATATTATTGAAACCCATGAAGGCTGCTCTAAGTGAAGGCACTACACGGGGATACCGTGAATACAACCCTTAAGTGTAATGTGAAACATTGTATTCCTCACCATTATTTACTAATCTGTGTAAACATCAATATTGGCAAAAGTGCATCAATAAATACAATAATATGTCCACGCAGCAAGCCCAACACTCCTCACTTCCACCCGATTTTGCATCCTTCAGCGGTTATACAATTTTTGTACAGTAGAACTTACAATTAAGACCACATCGTTATTAAGACCAACTCTCTATTGAGACCACCTCTATAATAAGACCACTTTTCACGGTCCCAACCCTTAAAGATACCAAAATAAACATCTGTATAGAGATCACCTCTCTACGGACACCAGCTAACACTGGTCCAAAGGTGGTCCTAATAAAGAGGTTCTACTGTACTTCTCAAGCCCAACGCTGATGACTTTCACCAAGTTTTGCATCATTCAGCGTTTATACATTTTTTTTCGTTTTGCATTTTAGATCCAACATACACACCCGTGAAATGTCTTGCTTGAGTATCATTTTTAAATCCGATAGCAGGGCTGTGTGTACGTGTGTGATCGTGCTGTTCAGCTCTATGGTCACTATCCATGACCAGTTTTATTTCACGTGAAACGTGATACGAGTTTAGAAATTCATGAATGGCAATGTCCAGAGTATGTACGAATGTTTAGTTTAATACCAAATAGCCGTACATAGTGTCAGGATTAAGTATGCCCCACTGTAGTAGTTCAAGCGTCATGTTTGCTTACGAACATGGGTATGAATGTGTAGATAAAGTGTGCATAAATCTTATACACGTAAAAACATAGGCAGTAAATTTATAACTCATGTTCCGGCCACTCAAAGGGAAGCTCATTTTCGTTTGAAATTCGAAGACGTCCCCAGTGTCTCTATGGCATCTTGACACCAGATCGGTGGTTTTTCCGTTCATCTTCTTTCACACTGACCACTTGTTTTACTTAGCTACAAAAGTTGTGGCGATGAAGCATATGGTAATAAAGGGATTATAACCCTTAATTAGCACGTACTTATTATTCCACACAAGGCTACAGAACGCTGGTTGTCCCAGCTGACGCCAACTCTCTCTTTTCTTCTATCTCTTCATGGGCCCTCTTTCTGCACACTTTATGCCGGCGCAACTTCAGTGTTGGCCGAGGCTGAAACTATCAGCGAACATGATGCCAAAGATTGTGGATAAGTATCATAGGTGTGTCCCCTAGGTTTTATAACCGGCTAATTTTATGATTTATTATATTTGGTGACACATAAATAAATTTACTACTACTAATAACAATAATACCATTAAAAAAACATGGTATAAGAGGTGCGCCAGTCCAAGCAGGGATGCATGAACAGGGGACACCGCGACCTGTTGTCGAGCTGAGGCATTGTGTCGCCTTCGACCCCAAACATTTCCGTCAACTGAGTGGTTCGGCCAGAGATCAATTCATTGTGCTTTCTTTCACTAGGAAGTTTTATAGTTTTATAGTTTTATAGTTTCTGTATTCATATGTAGCGTTTACAATGGACTTTAAAGAGCGATTATAGTCCTGCCATATCTGCCCAGAACTTATGCCTATGGGCGGTCTGTGCCTGCCAGCTGCTCTCTCTTGAGCTAGATTCAAATTTCAAAAATACTTATAGTTGGTTAAAAACGTACTGCGCATATACTTGTGCTAAATTTGAGAGCCATAAAAACCAACTAGGAGGCTACTAGGCACATGATCGCACGTACACACCCCTCTATCGGACCAACCAACATACGTAGTGTGACATTTCAATACAGTGTGCCAGCGGGATCGAGTCGTGTGAGCAGCAGACTTAACCTGCTTTGGTAAGTACACATTATTCCCCTTTCTTTTAAAACTGTCACGAGACAAGTTGATTGGAGTAAAAATCTTGTTTGCTAAACCGTCAATCAATCTGTAGCATTTAGTGGCATGTCTCCAAGAGAGTGACATGATGAGCCATTTGATCACTCTTAGTATAGTATGGAGGCGGCTGCTGCCTCAATGCAGCCTTGCCACTCCAGGCTGCATTGTGTTGTACTGTCTGTCACGACTACTATGTGCAGTGAGGCATAACAACTGACTGTACTGTGTGTGACCGGTACTGTGTGTAGTGAGGCATTACATTTCACAAGTATGCAAAATCATGTTGGTTTTGGCATGTTTAAGGTCATGTTTTACTACTTTTTTAGGTGTCCACCCTCATATATTTCTACCAGCTCTGTTCGTATATTTCTTGATGAAGCTGCACTAGATGGTGTGCTGAAGGTTACTGCTCGGGCTATTACATATCAGTTGGATGTTATAGTGGAGATGACAAGTCGATCTAGAAAAGAACAGAGTTTAAAGGTAGGCGTGTGTATTACAAATGCTAAAATAAAGTAATGTATTTTTTAATCATAGTGTGTTTTACTGTGATTTCTTTACGTTGTATAATATTAATCTTTAAATTTCTTGATTCAAGGTTTTGGAGTTCATATTTACCTGTGAATCTGAAATAGTATTTGAGTCTGGTGGTGATCTCGCTGAACAGTTGATCCAACTCCTTTAGCGCAGTCTGGACTTGTTGAAGATTTGCTGGAAAGGCTTGCTGGAGCAGGAAGCCATGGTACGTGTCATTCTTTCGTGAATTGTGTGTGTCAGAGCTGCATTGTTATTTTTTGCCAGATCTATATCACAATTTTGATTATTCTGATTGGTTTACATAATAGTGAACACTTACATGAAAATGGCATTTTTCCAGTGTCTGTGAGAGACAGTCAGACATTTTGAACAAGTCAAAATTGGGGATTAGGCACCATGATTGGAACAGCCAAGTTTGTGTATATTTTTTATTTGCATACACATTTATGTATCACCAATTATGTGACTACCCATGTGTATGCAAATCAAAAATATAAACATTGCTGTTCCAATCTTGTTACCTAATCCCCAATTTTGACTTGTTCAAAATGTCTGACTGTCTCTCACAGACACTAGAAAAATGCCATTTTCATGTAAGTGTTCACTATTATGTAAACCAATCAGAATAATCAAAATTACAATATAGATCTGGCAAAAAAATAGCGTTTCATTCCTATGATTTTTATTTTGATATTCATTACCATTTTTTAGTTATGATTGAAAATGTGTAGTTCTGAACTTGCTGTCAGCACATTAACACAAATTCACTCATCGGATCAATCATAGAGATTATACAATTACTCAGTTACATCTTTGCTATTGGAAATTGCAATAGATGAAATAATCTTTACATAAATTCAATTGCAGGTATATCTTTTTTCTGCTAAGACATGGCGGAGGTAGACCCTGAAACGTTGCTGGAATGGCTCCACACTGGAACAGGGGGAGCGAGATATGCAGTTAATGGCTTTAGAACAGCTATGTATGTTGCTGCTCATGTTGCTAGTCATTTTGAGAGGTGTGTATTTAACCTTGTTTCAAAATTTAGTAAAGATGCAAATTGTATTAAATATTGTTTTAAAGCATCTGAAGTGTATTCAAAATCACATTGGTTTTTGCATGTTTAAGTTCATGTTTACTACTTTTTTTAGGTGTCCACCACATGTTTACTACTTTTTTAAGTTGGCCACCCCCGTCGGCTCTGTGTCGATAATGTGCTAGAGGTTACTGCTCGTGCTATGACATATTATGTGGGTTTTTCTGTGGAATCGATTAGACAGATTGTTGCTTTTGAAGGAGCTATTAAAGGCAATATGCAGAAGCCTTGTGAAAGTGGAGATGACAAGTCGATTTAGTAAAGAACAGAGTATAAAGGTAGGTGTGTATTACAAATGCCAAAATAAAGTAATGTCATTTTTTAGTCATAGTTTGTTTTACTGTAAATGTTTTTTGCTGTAGAATACTAATTTTTAAAATTCTTGATTCAAGGTTTTGGAGTTCATATGGACCCGTGAATCTCTATCAGTATTGGAGTCTGGTGGCTGGAACTTTGTTCTAAAGTTTATTCGTGAGCATGGGATTCCACTTCAAAGATACAGTTCATTCTGGAATGTCAGTCATGTCCAGATTATGTGTAATCACAGGATGCAACATTAACTGCATGTGTTGTCTCTTTCAACATTACTTAAACACGATGATCCATTTGTAAGTAATAATAATTCTTTAATTCTTGAATTCTTGAATTACTCTTTGTTCACACAGAATTTTCTATTCATAAATAATTTGTTTCTCTATTCAATGTATATGTCACATATACGTAGAATTTGATATCAAATATTTTACTAAAGAGTTAATGATGGTGTTTCTGAACATGAATATGTATATATTTCTGTTTGCTTTGGTCAGGCTGCTGATGGTGCCTTGAGGTGCTTTTAATAGCCTTAGAACACTTGTATGATAGATTCACCAGGCTTTGGAGTTGATCCAATCTGGTTTCAAAATTTAAAGCTCAAATTGCATTAAATGGACTTGTTGAAGATTTGTTTGGAAAGGCTTATTTCTTTTCTCCCATGAAACTTTACTACACAACGTGCTGGAGGTTACTGCTTGTGCTATCACATATTATTTGGCTGTTTTTGTGGAATTGACTAGACCGAATGTTGCTGTTGTTGTTGTTCTCGTTTCTGTCGAATGTATTAGACCAATTGTTGAAGGAGCTATTAAGGCAATATGCAGTAGGCTGTGTGGTAGTGGAGATGACAAGTCATACTAGTAAAGATATCGCTGAACAAAGTATAAAGGTAGGCGTGTGTATTACAAATGTCAAAATAAAGTAATGTCATTTTTTTAGTCATATTGTTTTTTACTATGAATGTTTTTTCATTGTAGAACACTAATTTTTAAATTTCTTGATTCAAGGTTTTAGAGTTCATATGGACCCGTGAATCTCTATCAGTATTGGAGTCTGGTGGCTGGAACTTTGTTCTAAAGTTTATTCGTGAGCATGGGACTCCACTTCAAAGATACACTTCATTCTGGAATGTCAGTCATGTCCAGATTATGTGTAATCACAGGATGCAACATTGACTGCATGTGTTGTCTCTTTCAACATTTCTTAAACACGATGATCCATTTGTAAGTAATATTAATTTTCTTGAATTACTCTTTGTTCACACAGAATTTTCTATTCATAAATAATTTATTGTTTCTCTATTCAATGTATATGTCACATATACATAGGATTTGATATCAAATATTTTACTCAAAAGAGTTAATGATGGTGTTTCTGAACATGAATATGTATATATTTCTGTTTGCTTTGGTCAGGCTGCTGATGGTGCCTTGAGGTGCTTTGCCTCACTTGCTGATAGATTCACCAGGCTGGGAGTTGATCCAGCTCCTTTAGCTCAGTCTGGACTTGTTGAAGATTTGCTGGAAAGGCTTATTTCTTGATGAAACTGCACTACACAACGTGCTGGAGGATACTGCTTGTGCTCTCACATATTATTTGGCTGTTTTTGTGGAATTGACTAGACCGAATGTTGCTGTTGTTGCTGTTCTTGTTTCTGTCGAATGTATTAGACCAATTGTTGAAGGAGCTATTAAGGCAATATGCAGTAGGCTGTGTGGTAGTGGAGATGACAAGTCATACTAGTAAAGATATCGCTGAACAAAGTATAAAGGTAGGCGTGTGTATTACAAATGTCAAAATAAAGTAATGTCATTTTTTAGTCCTATTGTTTTTTACTATGGATGTTTTTTCGTTGTAGAACACTAATTTTTAAATTTCTTGATTCAAGGTTTTAGAGTTCATATGGACCCATGAATCTCTCAGTATTGGAGTCTGGTGGCTGGAACTTTGTTCTAAAGTTTATTCGTGAGCATGGGACTCCACTTCCAAGATACACGTCATTCTGGAATGTCAGTCATGTCCAGATTATGTGTAATCACAGGATGCAACATTGATTGCATGTGTTGTCTCTTTCAACATTACTTAAACACGATGATCCATTTGTAAGTAATATTAATTTTCTTGAATTACTCTCTGTTCACACAGATTTTTCTATTCATAAATAATTTATTGTTTCTCTATTCAATGTATATGTCACATATACATAGGATTTGATATCAAATATTTTACTCAAAAGAGTTAATGATGGTGTTTCTGAACATGAATATGTATATATTTCTGTTTGCTTTGGTCAGGCTGCTGATGGTGCCTTGAGGTGCTTTGCCTCACTTGCTGATAGATTCACCAGGCTGGGAGTTGATCCAGCTCCTTTAGCTCAGTCTGGACTTGTTGAAGATTTGCTGGAAAGGCTTATTTCTTGATGAAACTTTACTACACAACGTGCTGGAGGATACTGCTTGTGCTCTCACATATTATTTGGCTGTTTTTGTGGAATTGACTAGACCAAATGTTGCTGTTGTTGCTGTTCTCGTTTCTGTCGAATGTATTAGACCAATTGTTGAAGGAGCTATTAAGGCAATATGCAGTAGGCTGTGTGGTAGTGGAGATGACAAGTCATACTAGTAAAGATATCGCTGAACAAAGTATAAAGGTAGGCGTGTGTATTACAAATGTCAAAATAAAGTAATGTCATTTTTTTAGTCATATTGTTTTTTACTATGGATGTTTTTTCGTTGTAGAACACTAATTTTTAAATTTCTTGATTCAAGGTTTTAGAGTTCATATGGACCCGTGAATCTCTATCAGTATTGGAGTCTGGTGGCTGGAACTTTGTTCTAAAGTTTATTCGTGAGCATGGGACTCCACTTCAAAGATAACTTCATTCTGGAATGTCAGTCATGTCCAGATTATGTGTAATCACAGGATGCAACATTGACTGCATGTGTTGTCTCTTTCAACATTACTTAAACACGATGATCCATTTGTAAGTAATATTAATTTTCTTGAATTACTCTTTGTTCACACAGATTTTTCTATTCATAAATAATTTATTGTTTCTCTATTCAATGTATATGTCACATATACATAGGATTTGATATCAAATATTTTACTAAAAAGAGTTAATGATGGTGTTTCTGAACATGAATATGTATATATTTCTGTTTGCTTTGGTCAGGCTGCTGATGGTGCCTTGAGGTGCTTTGCCTCACTTGCTGATAGATTCACCAGGCTGGGAGTTGATCCAGCTCCTTTAGCTCAGTCTGGACTTGTTGAAGATTTGCTGGAAAGGCTTATTTCTTGATGAAACTGCACTACACAACGTGCTGGAGGATACTGCTTGTGCTCTCACATATTATTTGGCTGTTTTTGTGGAATTGACTAGACCGAATGTTGCTGTTGTTGTTGTTGCTGTGTCGTTTCTGTCGAATGTATTAGACCAATTGTTGAAGGAGCTATTAAGGCAATATGCAGTAGGCTGTGTGGTAGTGGAGATGACAAGTCATACTAGTAAAGATATCGCTGAACAAAGTATAAAGGTAGGCGTGTGTATTACAAATGTCAAAATAAAGTAATGTCATTTTTTAGTCCTATTGTTTTTTTACTATGGATGTTTTTTCATTGTAGAACACTAATTTTTAAATTTCTTGATTCAAGGTTTTGGAGTTCATATGGACCCGAGAATCTCTATCAGTATTGGAGTCTGGTGGCTGGAACTTTGTTCTAAAGTTTATTTGTGAGCATGGGACTCCACTTCAAAGATACACTTCTGGAATGTCAGTCATGTCCAGATTATGTGTAATCACAGGATGCAACATTGACTGCATGTGTTGTCTCTTTCAACATTTCTTAAACACGATGATCCATTTGTAAGTAATATTAATTTTCTTGAATTACTCTTTGTTCACACAGAATTTTCTATTCATAAATAATTTATTGTTTCTCTATTCAATGTATACGTAGAATTTGATATCAAATATTTTACTAAAGAGTTAATGATGGTGTTTCTGAACATGAATATGTATATATTTCTGTTTGCTTTGGTCAGGCTGCTGATGGTGCCTTGAGGTGCTTTGCCTCACTTGCTGATAGATTCACCAGGCTCGGAGTTGATCCGGCTCCTTTAGCTCAGTCTGGACTTGTTGAAGATTTGCTGGAAAGGCTTATTTCTTGATGAAACTTTACTACACAACGTGCTGGAGGATACTGCTTGTGCTCTCACATATTATTTGGCTGTTTTTGTGGAATTGACTAGACCAAATGTTGCTGTTGTTGCTGTTCTCGTTTCTGTCGAATGTATTAGACCAATTGTTGAAGGAGCTATTAAGGCAATATGCAGTAGGCTGTGTGGTAGTGGAGATGACAAGTCATACTAGTAAAGATATCGCTGAACAAAGTATAAAGGTAGGCGTGTGTATTACAAATGTCAAAATAAAGTAATGTCATTTTTTTAGTCATATTGTTTTTTACTATGGATGTTTTTTCATTGTAGAACACTAATTTTTAAATTTCTTGATTCAAGGTTTTGGAGTTCATATGGACCCGAGAATCAGTATTGGAGTCTGGTGGCTGGAACTTTGTTCTAAAGTTTATTTGTGAGCATGGATTCCACTTCAAAGATACACTAGGTCATGTCCAGATTATGTGTAATCACAGGATGCAACATTGACTGCATGTGTTGTCTCTTTCAACATTACTTAAACACGATGATCCATTTGTAAGTAATATTAATTTTCTTGAATTACTCTTTGTTCACACAGATGTTTCTATTCATAAATAATTTATTGTTTCTCTATTCAATGTATATGTCACATATACGTAGAATTTGATATCAAATATTTTACTAAAAAGAGTTAATGATTGTGTTTCTGAACATGAATATGTATATATTTCTGTTTGCTTTGGTCAGGCTGCTGATGGTGCCTTGAGGTGCTTTGCCTCACTTGCTGATAGATTCACCAGGCTCGGAGTTGATCCGGCTCCTTTAGCTCAGTCTGGACTTGTTGAAGATTTGCTGGAAAGGCTTATTTCTTGATGAAACTTTACTACACAACGTGCTGGAGGATGCTGCTTGTGCTCTCACATATTATTTGGCTGTTTTTTGTGGAATTGACTAGACCAAATGTTGCTGTTGTTGTTAAAAATGTTCTCGTTTCTGTCTGAAATGTATTAGACCAATTGTTGAAGGAGCTATTAAGGCAATATGCAGTAGGCTGTGTGGTAGTGGAGATGACAAGTCATACTAGTAAAGATATCGCTGAACAAAGTATAAAGGTAAAGGTAGGCGTGTGTATTACAAATGTCAAAATAAAGTAATGTCATTTTTTAGTCATATTGTTTTTTACTATGGATGTTTTTTCATTGTAGAACACTAATTTTTAAATTTCTTGATTCAAGGTTTTGGAGTTCATATGGACCCGAGAATCAGTATTGGAGTCTGGTGGCTGGAACTTTGTTCTAAAGTTTATTTGTGAGCATGGATTCCACTTCAAAGATACACTAGGTCATGTCCAGATTATGTGTAATCACAGGATGCAACATTGACTGCATGTGTTGTCTCTTTCAACATTACTTAAACACGATGATCCATTTGTAAGTAATATTAATTTTCTTGAATTACTCTTTGTTCACACAGATGTTTCTATTCATAAATAATTTATTGTTTCTCTATTCAATGTATATGTCACATATACGTAGAATTTGATATCAAATATTTTACTAAAAAGAGTTAATGATTGTGTTTCTGAACATGAATATGTATATATTTCTGTTTGCTTTGGTCAGGCTGCTGATGGTGCCTTGATGTGCTATGCCTCACTTGCTGATAGATTGACCAGGCTCGGAGTTGATCCAGCTCCTTTAGCTCAGTCTGGACTTGCTGAAGATTTGCTGGAAAAGCTTTCTGGAACAGTAAGCCATGGTACGTATCATTCTTTATTGAATTGTGTGTATCACAGAGCTGCATTGTTATTTTCAATCCAATAGTCAATTCAACAGAACATCTGCAAAATATTACAATTTCTTCATATTAGAGCAAATAGTCACTTGCCTTCATATTGAATTCTATTATAAACTGTGATAACATTAATGACAAGTTGAAGTTTTTAGATACCTTCTCTGTATCTCATAATATTGTCAATACTATTCACGTATCAAACCTTGGCATTTGATTATTACAAATATGTTTTCTAAAACAGTGGTAAAGAATGATCATTCAAAATGCATAGGAGATCCAATTTTTTTATACATATCATTTACTATTCATGAAAAACCTTGGCATTTGATCATCAAAATGAATGGAACTTTAGATATCATTTGGTCAAATTCATTGCTAGACACTGTCCTACTTTGACAGCAACTCCTTAGGCATGAAAAGTATCTGATGATTTGAGTATGAATCAGTTGGCTGCTATGGACTTCTAGCACACATCAGTTACGATGAACCCAGAACCAGTTAATACCGCATGACTGATAGTTTATGTGCATTTTTCTATTCTTTTCAGCTCCGGATGAAGATGGAGCTGCTTTACAATCGGCGTCCAACGTGGTGGTAAATGGTTGCTACAAATTTAGATGTCACTGATGATTCAAAAGGAATGGATCATAAGTGTTAACTCTTTGGTTTCACAAAGGAATTTTTGTTATATGGAGATGGTGACAATGAAGAAATAGATGGCATAAGCACATGTAGACGACTTCCGTGAATGAGTCTGGTGGTTTGCACTGTGTATTCATGAGCATGGGACTCAAATTCACAAAGATACACTTCATTCTGCAATATCAGATGTGTCCAGATCATGTGGAATCACAGGATGCAACGTTAATTGCATGTG
>CM032666.1:1892990-1942752 GCA_019095985.1 Streblospio benedicti
ATGCATTTTCTAATTTTGTTAAACCAAGTGGACAAATAAGGGGATCTCTATAATTGAGATGAGAAAAGAATATTTATTTCAGCTATATTATAGCCACAAAAAATGAGATGTATATACACTTTTTCACAATTGAGGTTAAAAATGTTATATAGAAGTACATTAAAATATCACAGCTATATGTTTAGGGGTGGCCCATATACAGTCTTACAAATACAATTTATTTATCCAGTTCATAAAAATTGAACTTTACATATAGTGACTAGATATAACAATAGCTTGTATTAAAATATTAGAATCACTAAAGTAAGCTTTGTGAAATCACAGAAGGCTGTATATGAGAGCTAATAATGCCTCCGATATACGGACATGCTTGTCTAAATTGATGAAAACTGATATAAGCAACCTTAAAACAAAGAACTGTTGTCAGTTATCTGGTTATGGTGCTAAGTTCTGAATTTGAGCACTATGGCACCATCATCATTCATATTGTCACAAATTAAAACTCAAGTATTTATCCTCATGAACTACCTGTATGCCTATAAATGCCTATATATGATATATCAAATATTGTGTGAATCAGCATACACATGAAATACACTGGTGGAAAATAAATATCCCGCTGTCATTTAACACATGTTTTGTGATGTGTTAGCAGGTTGTGCTCTGCTATTCAAAGTGCATATGGATTTCTCTATAAAAATCGTATCTTCATACTGTTTTCATTCATGTGACATTCTTTTCTTTGAACTAGCAATTCACAAATGATCCCTACAAATGTCGTCACTATATATGGTCTTGATATGGAGCACACATTGATCAAATGCAGGAATCGGTACTTGTGGCAATATTATATTCACTGCATGTGTCATAATGCAAACCAACCACCACCAATGCTGTTTTTTGAAGATTCTGAGATGTCAGCTACATTTCTTTCTATTCTGAGAGAAACTGCTTGGCTGCTTAAGTGTTGATTGTCAGATACGAGTATTCTTTTAATAATCTTATATTACGTAGCTGGTCTTCATTTTTTTAAATTTGAGGGGTGAAATGTATCAATGTATCAATAATGGTTTGATGTCTGTGAATGAGGATGTACATGTAATTTGGAACCACTGCTGTTATCACGAGGTTCTTCAGTGGAGTCAGACTAATGTTTTCTTCCAATTCTGGATCTTTTATTCTAATAGATGAAATATCAGATACTACAAATGTGGGTTGGTGGACAAAATTTTGAATTATTTCCACATAGTTCAGTGCTGATTCCCTTTGAATATGGAAGTTAATTGCACATATTATGGCATGGTGACATCATAGTGGCGCTGCAACTCCTCCTGGAAAAAGAAGAGAGATTGTTAGCTAGCCAATAGTAAATGACAAAAATAAGTTGGCAATATACTTGTACATGTAAGTGGCAGGTTGGACATAAAATTGACACACTCTCAAGCGATGGGAAGCCGTGAAAAGCTACCCTTTTAAATAATTTCGCTATAAAATATATTATAAACCCCACAAAAGTGTAATTTTGTATAATACTTGATATATTTTACTGTTATAAAATGTATTGAATTTCCCAGTGACATCAAAACCACTGTCAATAGCATATAAGGATGGATAGGAAAGACTGGAGTCTCTCAACAATTGATCCTCTTGAGAGAAACACATGGAGATCTGGTGTACGAGCAGCCATGCGTGCAGCTAGCCAGCTACCTGGAAGGGGGTCCACTGTGGACGTTACCCCTGCACCTGCAAGTTAATCAAAACACCGATGATGGTGATAATGACTATATTGAAGACACCCAAGGCAAAGCTGTTTTCAAGACTAGAAACCATGCATAAAGGCATAAATGTAAATCATCAAAGTTACCTGTTGTTGAAATTAATAAGATGCCACTTGAATGGATAGAAAAACATAAATATCTTGGTTTTTGTGTAAACCATTGTTTTAATGATAACGATGATATCGACATGCAAAAGAAATCACTATATGCTATTGGAAACACTATAATTCGTAAATTTATTAAATGTTTTAGATACTTGTTAAATATAAAAGGACGATGTAGTATTAGTAAAAAAAATTTGAGTCATAATGTTGATAATTTTAATATCATTTTACGAAAAAAAAAATATAGGTTTTAAAACAAGACTTGAAAAATGCAACAGTATGCATTTTAAATTCTTCTTATTTTACTTTTGCCTCTGAATGTTATAATAGTTGGACTAGAAAGTTGTTTGTTTTTAATCAATCTGTCCAATAACAGTATTCTTAGCTGTATTTAATACACCATCTATGTACATATGTTTATATACAATTATGTTTTATATGGATGTATGTTCTACATCTGAAATAAAGTTATCTTATCTTATAAATGACCTTCCTGTAATAACAGCCACTATCATAGATGGTGGACTTCTCTTTCACACTCTTCTTTCCACATCAAATCTTGCAGCCTATAGCCTGTAGCAAGAATCATCTTGGCACATGTGTGCAATCATCAGGGTGATGAAATACATGTTCTCTTTGATACACATGATACAGCATGTTCACTCAAAGCTACAGAACACCAGAAACGAGGGGCCGATGATAAACCAGTATACAATTACTGGTCCAGAGCAGTTGATGAAACAGAGCGGAAAATAGGTGCTGAAAAATTGTCTGTTCAAAGACGAATTTGCAGGTTTTCTGATAAAAGAATGGCAGAAGGAAAATTACCTGTCAATAATAGGACACAGAAAACTGATCTTGTCGCATGGTGGCAAATGCACAGTAAAACAATGCATTAATGATTGTGAAACTATTACAATGCAACCAGATGAATTACACGGAGATCATGAAGAGGCTGATACTCTGGTAGCATTCCATATATCACAAATTGCTGCAACAAATGAGGGCAATATCATTGTAAGAGCTTCGGATACCGACATACAAATGTACTATTTTACTTCTGAATATTTTCAAAATAAAAATTTTACTGCTAGTGAAGCACAATAAATCTTTTGATGGAAATTCATTTATCCTGGATATAACATATATAAGTATCACAATAGTTTTTAATCAAGGATAACACACAGTTCACACACTAAGCTTTCAATGGCATCCGCCATCTTGATCACAGTGGTTGACGTCATTCGTCGTCACTGGGACCTCGGGACCATCTGGAACAATGTCCTCACCCGAGAGGGGGATGGGGGCGCGCAACCCGGGAATCTCCCGAGGTCCCAGTGACGACGAATAACGTCAACCACTGTGATCAAGATGGCGGATGCCATTGAAAGCTTAGTGTGTGAACTGTGTGTTATCCTTGATTAAAAACTATTGTGATACTTATATATGTTATATCCAGGATATAAGCACAATAAAGTTATGATGTAAAACAGCAAAAAATAATGTTTGTTCCACAAAGTTGAAAATAACTAGTTCTGCCAAAATTTAATGACCTAACCCCCCTCAGATAATCAGCTCGTCCTGTGATGAGTAATCATAGTAAATATCACACCACTTTTTTTGACCAATCGCCGCGCTTTATAGCACGAGTTGTAAATATTATAGTAAAAGTGGGCGGAGTCTAATTACTACGTAACCCATATTTGGACGACGTGATATTTTTCCGGACGGTGTGATATTAGGTATATCAGCACTGCTCTTCTTTGATAAATACAGCTTGGAGTGTGAGAATACACCATCTCCACAGAACAAGGCGGGCTCATCTAACTTTTCTACCAATTGAAATAATATATAAAATGAGCATTTGCCAACAATTTATCCATTTCAAAAAGTAATTATCATCATAGTTAAAATCCCATTAGTGCCACATAGTACGTAATAGCCATGTAGTAAAATGGAATATTGTGATAAGAACATGCTTGCCATAGGGAACAGAGACAATTAGAATTCAATATGTAACTATTTTTTACAAATGTTTAAATAGTAAGATTCAAAGATTTCTTGAAACATCTTTTCAGTCTATGGACTAAAATGAATGATGATATAACTGCAACAACTTTTATTGAGAAGCAGAAAAAATGAAAATGACATCACAAAATTTTAGATACATTCCATTTAACGTATATAAGCAATGACAAACAATCTACCTGAATATCCTGGTATAGTTATATGAATAATTGTATATACATACTAGCTTGCTTGACAGAAAAGTGAGAGTAGAACTGGTATAGTTAATTCTTGCATCTCGTTTCCCTACAATAGATTAGAACATATGACATGGGACACAACATATTGTTATACCTCCTTCCGTTACATTGGTATTTTATGAAGAATATTATATTTATGAAAATTTACTTGCTTGCAAAAGTATGTTTCTTTGTACTCTTTGAACAATGATAAAACAAATACAACATCACCTCTATAATATGATTTTTTTCAGCTTCATTCCATCCCATATATGGAAGGATATCAACATTCTCTTTACTAACTAGCTCTTCAAATGTGGGGATTTCTTCTATGAAATCCTGCTTGAAGTTTTGAAAATAAAATGAGTAACAATACTGCATTTTGATAATTATTCAATATGAATGTTATTTGCAATTTAATTCTAACCTGCCCTCTTTTTTCTACAGTAATAAGACTAGTAAATTGGGTGACAATCAAATGTTTCATTGATAAGCTGATGATGTAGTCCTTGAGATTCTTCTTCAAAGTCTGTAGAAAAACATAGGAATAAAAATATGTTACATATACATGTGTAAGCTTTTTGGACTTATACACGGCTCCTGGTACTGGTCGAGGCGCTCACACCGCCTGGGTTCTCGTTGTGTTTGTCCCAATGATACGTAGGCCCTCACTACGGTCGTACAGGGCCTCTCCCAAGACCAGATTGACGGCCCCACACGGGGGGACTTCGCACTGGTGCTGGTAGCGACGGCTTCAGACCATGTCACACGCCAAGCTGAATATGTATCAAAGAGGGTACTAGATCCAAGACACGTATGCACGAGGGTCTAGTAACCTTATTAATACGTGAGTATAGTTTGAAAAGGCCCCGAATCTACGAGATTCGGGGGTGTTGGTTCCTACGATGTTGTCGCAACAACTTCTCAAGCTAAACTAACGGCTATTCCGTCTTGGTGATGGGAAGTCAACTATAATTGTCCCATCACCTTGGCAACGGGACAGAACACCACTAAAAATGTCCTGTAACCTAGCAACTGGGACACAGCGGGCGACGTAAAAACATGTCATAAACAACACGTACGTCAAAATGACGTATGTATGGAAAGTGCGAGCATAGGACGTACGGGCCATCACGGTGCGGGGTCAATTAGGGATTGACTAGCTGATGGAGACAATGCTACAATTGTCCCACCCCGCACCTCTAACTAGCGTTAGCTCACACATGTATTATGACAGCATTTGTATTTCCCTTATATATTCAACCATCAATCTAACTGATATAAACTCTGCTTTCAAAGACATTAAACAATCTCCCTTTTTGTGAATCTCTAACTTCAGGCATCTTGATGCTCTGCCATCAGAACATATTCTTCCTTAGTGGCACATTTACAACTTTTTTTAATTTTTTGTGGCGGTTTTTAATTTCCTGATGTGTGTATAATTAATCCATACATGGCTTCATATATATGGGAGGTATCATTTATTTTGAAGTTGAAAGGATGTGAAGAAAAATTTGAGATAACCAATATTCGAGACTAGACTGAAAGTATGCATGTTTTGACAAATCACTCCTTTTTATGTTTTGTAGTTGTAGACACCACCCTAAACCCACAAGACTTACTTCCAGCTTGAGAATAGATCTATCTAGTAATGATTTATCATCCTTATCATTTCACATTAATAGAGTTCATTTCGATCATAACCCTTTGGGGGTAAGGTCTTCTTTCAATTGTCCCTTACAGCTTCTGGAGAGCTATGAAGTTATGAACCCAAAATGAATCTTGAAAGACGATGGGGTTAATTTCTACTGAGCTTATGACATTGAATCCCATATATTCATATTCATATCAATTTCGTTTAGTAAAATATCAATTTTAAGAAAATTTGTATAAATCTGTTTTTTTTTTTTTATTGATTGTTTACCTAGACTTGTTTCAGTGAAATAAGAAGACAAAATTACCTCATGCTGTGATCTATCCATATGGAGGCAGCCATTTTCCCGGTCTCTTATGACAGCACGGGCAGCAAGTTGATGAAGTATCTTAAAAAATATGACATTAATGGTTCTTAAATCACTATCTCATTTCATTTATTCAAAACATGCAGTCTCGCCTTCTGTGAAAATTTACGTTTCCTTTGGAAATATTCATTTCTGTTGTGGACACCATTGTTGAAACTTCACAACCATCAATAATTGCGCTTAACGTAGCCTTCAAAAACAAAAACTCATTATTTTATGTGATATTGTACCAATTTTCAGTTTAATTTTCAACGGTTTTTCGATTAAATAACCAATTTGGTGGAACTTTATCTAGCTTTTTTGTATACATATACTGTGTCTCATAGGTTTTATAACCGGCTGATGATTTTATTTTGAATTGATATATTTTATGATTTATTATATCAGGTGACACATAAATAAATAAACTACTACTAAAAAACAAACAAAAAAAACAAACAAACATATAATTTAAAAATCATAGATTTATTTTGTTTTGTATTGTATTAACGGGGTCATTCACACAAAACCACATTACATAGATTTGTGTGTGTGTGTGTGTGTGTGTGTGTGTGTGTGTGTGTGTGTGTGCGTGCGTGCGTGTGTGTGTGTTTTGAATATTTTTGCATTTTTTCACATCCTCATGATCCTGAATCCATAATTTGAGAGAATAAATTTGTATAATGTCTACTTGTATTATATGAATACTTTGAATTGTGACTTGACATCTTGATCTGATTTAACTCCATGTGTAGACTGGTACCCTTGTGGAGGACACACAAGATCTTTCTGGGAATTGAAATAGTCCAGGCAATTCTCCAATGCGACCTTCGACAATAGCATGAACCTGCTGCCTTTTAGCTCTGATGGTTTGGAATATTTAACACTTGTGCTGCAAAATAATGTTTACCTAAATCTCAACCAAAAGCAGTTTCACCAACAAAAATACTCTGAATAAAAATACCGTGATAAGATTCCTGCAAAATTAGCTGGTGCAGAGGAGTGGAATAAAATTCTTTGATTATCTAAATCTTTTCTAAATTCAGCTTCTTCAACACTTTTCCAGACGGTAAAACCATTGACTATATCCAACTTGTCATCTCTATATAAAGCAGTAATTGAGAGGAATATTGTGTGGAGAGCATATAAAGTTGACATATATAACTACTTGTACGAGATAGTAATGATACACAAAGGTATACAGAATTTATGTTAAATAAACCAAAATGCGATGAATTAAATGTTAACATAAAATGAAGAAAATATTAACCAGTTAATGAAGAATTAATCAAGCCTTTCACTGTTTTTGTAATATCACTTGGAGCTTTACCCACATGACATTTCAACGCTCGATATTTAGATGCAATGCTGCTTCTCGGATTCCAATTGGTGGCCTCATTTATCGACACAATGTCTTTTATCAACTAAATGTAACATTGAGATTTTTGCACTTATTGGTCAGCACAGTCAGAATAATTATGACTTTTGGTGAAAAACATATAAATACATTTAATTTAACAAAGTTTACTTTAGATGAGTTAGTGAGCATACCTCTAACACAATGGCCCTACAAAGCTTACAGAAAGAATGCGCTCAAGTCAAGTATATACTATTTGCATTAACATTACACTATATCGCATGATGAAGAAAAATGGAGAAATCTGATTGGCTGAGAAAAATGTGACAATCTGATCTATCTCCCTGGCTAGAGGGAGGTAGATCATGATCTACCTCCCTCCTGCTGTTTACATAGATGTTTGAAAATTACGTAGTGCGCAGTGCGTTAAAGTTATTGCAGAAATGTACGTTTCACGTTATCATTTGTACGTTCTCTGTACGCCTGTGTACGTCAGTCACTTATTATTCTAAGAAGTGTGTCATAACAATATATGAGACAATTATGTCATCATTAACGGCTCATTCTGTTTGAGATGGACACTGCTACTACTGAATGAGGTAAATGCGATATAATAAATGGTGCCCGCTGTTGGGGGAGAATGCGCAGGAGAAATGTCGCCCCTCAGGAACAACATTGCCCTCCTTCGTCGAGCAACATTTTCAAGGGGCAGACTCCCCCCAACAGCGGGTACCATTTATATAGTTCTGAACTTCACAGATCTGAGATGTCCTAGATTTTAGGTATTATAGGCATTACAAATTCATGGCTATATGTGGATGCAAATTGTAGCTAACTTACTTGGCACATATCTTACATCCTTGCTACGTCTTTTATGGAGAAAACCATCAATCTGGAACGCATTGGAAGAAGGGAACAGAACTCATTTGTTATGGCTGGACTCTCTCTACATTTGATTTTACATTTCATTTCCAGCAATATAGCTTCAGCTTTTTCAACCTAGATGAATGTGTAAGCATAATAAATACTTATTCTCACTAACAGACAACATTATATAAATGGTACCCGCTGTTGGGGGAGGTACGCCGAAATGTCGCCCCTCAGGAACAATGTTGCCCGACGCGAAGCGGAGGGCAACATTGTTCCTGAGTGGCGACATTTCAGCGTACCGCCCCCAACAGCGGGCACCATTTATTATATCACATTTACCTCATTCAGTAGTGGCAGTGTCCATCTCAAACAGAATGAGCCGTTAATGATGACATAATTGCCTCATATTTTGGGTTTAGCAGTTGACGAAAATTGTAATGACACGCTTCTTAGAATAGTAAGTGACTGACGTACACAGGCGTACAGAGAACGTACAAATGATAACGTGAAACGCACATTTCTGCAATAACTTTAACGCACTGCGCACTACGTAATTTTCAAACTACTATGTAAACAGCAGGAGGGAGATAGATCATGATCTACCTCCCTCTAGCCAGGGAGATAGATCAGATTGTCACATTTTTCTCAGCCAATCAGATTTCTCCATTTTTCTTCATCATGCAATATTATAAATATATTTTGAAACATTGTTGCAAGAAAGCATAAACATGAAGACATTAGTTAGATACTACACATTTCTGTACCTGATCCAACGTAATAGATGTTATGGGTTTGACCAACTTGTTTTCCACTTCACCCAATGCTTCTTGCCACAGGTGCTCAACTAATTCCATCACTTCTTCACTAATAATGCCACTACCAATACGCTGGCACTTCTGCATCTAAATGGAAAGATTGTATATTGTATTGTGTACTAAACTTGAACAAGCAAAAAAATTTAGAAAGTGGTTGATGGTTGGGTGCCATCATGGCATTAAAAATCCGTCAGGTCACAAAATTGTCAAAATTTACGAGTACCTTGGTTACCTGTGCAGTCCTCAATGATATTGTGATAAGTAATATTCAGAAAATCCTTTAAAACGAATATGAATTTTTCTGATCATATCTCTTCTTTAACCAAACATTTTTTTATATCAGCAGATGAAAATTTAAAAAAAAATTACATGGTGACGACAACCCATGATGTATCACCATATTATTACAAAACCAATATAAATATTGCAAGTTTCAGGATCAACAGACTCAACAAATGAAATTAGCTCGGCTTTTTTTACATGAAAGTATACATGTAGTAGGATCACTCATTAAAAATCTAGAATAAAATATAAACTACAGGCTGAATTTACCTGTTGGAATTTATTGGAATCAATGACATTTGTTTCACCAATCTTTGCTGTAACATAACCATATCTCGGTTCCATCATTTTTTCTAACAACTGACTGTAAACAGAAATAGCATCTTCTGATGATTGGCAAAAACATGTTTTTCCATTAACTAGCTTGGAATTCTGAAAAGATATACCCCGGTATACAAATTTTGATTGACTGGATTAAGATTGGTTTGCATTGGTTGGGATGTCCTGGCTCCCAGATCCCTGTGCCTATTAGATACGCTTCTATCTAATAGTAGTAATGTGTATGGTATAGTGTTTGTAAATCATAGTCGTATATTTACCACAGACAACTCCCATGATGCTTGAGCCTATGAGCAAATCCACAACCAAAGTGGAGATTTACGTGTGTGTTTTGAAATGTCTGGTCTGCAATTGCTACATGTCATTTGCATCGAAGATCGGTTCACAATGTTGCACTGTTCTACATAATCCTCTCACGGTGGGAATACTGCCATTCCCGGGGTCTTAAATTAAGTTATTAACGCCTCCAAGTGGTTATGTGATTAAACTTATTAAAGAATTCATTGGACACTAAGACGAACTCGACAAAGTACCAGTAAGATTTGGTAAAAAATATGAGAAAACCATATTATTGCTATAGCAAAACCTAAATAACCTCCAAAAATTTTGTCCTCGTGTGGGAGTTGAACCCATACCCTTCAAGATGAGATTATGACTGATGAAATATGAAAGTCGTGAATTAAGATACCACAGTTCAGCGTGTAACTGCATGAGATTATGGTATCAGTCTAGGCTAATAAACATGAACATCCTGCTATTCACAGTTAATATGATACAGAATAATAGGTAGGCCCTAATATAAAACAAGAAATGGAATTTTGTTGAAAATTGTTGTCGGCCATTTTGGTTTTATGCTAATTAGGACATCATAAATTACAAACACAAATGTTTTTTTGTTTTGCATATTCTTGTGTCTGTGCTTAGATGTCAGCACGGACATGCAAACGCAAACATTACATGGGCTGGCGTTACTCGAAAGCAAGATACCAAGGTTTTGAAAATAGCATGATACCAAGCAACTGCATAGAAGATTACATGCTCATGGATTAATATGTTATCTTTTATGTTCAAGTGAATAAGGAATTGAGCTTGCGATCAGAGGGTTGTTTCATTTGTGTACTAAGCATGATAAAGGTAAGAATATTTCAATAGATAATCGGATTAAGATTTAACGACAACTACTACTCACTTTACACAAGAATCTTAACGTTGTGGTCACCATAATGGGACCTTCAACAGAAGTGACTTCTGTTTTTTCTTGATGACGTCACATTAGCGCTTCGTCTGACAGGTGGAATTCCCATCAGACAGCAGATGGAGGAGGGTCGGGGGATGCTCTTGCCTTGGTTGATGGTTGATCGTTGATGGCCAATGTGACGTCATCAACAAAAAACAGAAGAAGTCACTTCTGTTGAACGTCCCGCGATGGTGGCGCAACATTAAGATTTGTGTGTAAAGTGAGTAGTAGTTGTCATTAAATCTTAACCCTATGGATATTCCTACTACTAAAAACAGTCTACATAAATCAATAAATAATGTTCACTTATCTTTAAACTTGTGTCAATTTAGTAAAACTGATGCTTAAACTATGTAATTTCCAAAGGATGAAGATGAAAAATAGACCTTCATGAATATCTTTCTTGTGTGGGATTCGAACACATGACCTCCCGGTTGAGATGATGACTTACCTACTATAACCGACTTATTACTGATTAACTATAGCTGAACGATGTTTATTTACAATTTTACTATGGAATACTGAATAATGAATAAAATAGTTTTGGCATTTACAACATCATTTAGATCAACATGTTAATCAGGAGCCAACATTCGAGGGTGACATTTATCACCATATTTTGTGGTTGAGTGCATAGCTATCATAGGTTTGTGAGTTCGAGTCTTGTTGGAGATTTGCTAAACGACAATGGTTGTGCCTGTCCTGAGTGTTTGGTGAAACTATCTCACAATTTATGGTGCAGGTTTCATCCCAAGCAGAAACTATGTGATATTCTCTGCATTTAAAAACGCCTAGATGATTGGGATGATAGTATGATTCTGGCCTCACAGCCATAAGGTCGTGAGTTCGAGCCTCACCAAGGTTACCTGAAGTATGGGCGAAAGTGTAGGCTCATTTATTATGTAAATAATGAATCCTCTGTGGGAATGTTGGGACGTCAGACCTATGGGCCGTCGGATCATTGGGCTGTCTGACTAATGGGCCGTCGGACTATCTGACTGGAATCTAGCTTGGGTAGCCAAGCCCGTTTTTAGCGATCAGTCTTGGCCGTCTATCGGTCACTTTCTGTCAAAAAAATGTCTGTCACATGTGGATCCAATGTTGGTGCACTGTGCCAAATAATGTGACAGTATTTTCAATTGGTACCTCCTTCGGCTACCCATGCCAGATTTTTGACCACGCTTGACCACCCCTCCAATTTCCGGCTGACGCATGATCCCATGGTCAATATGGAAAGTCTGATGTGGTTATGTGGTCAAACATTGGTACCTCCTTTAGCTACCCAAAGTGGTCTGGGCTGCTGGTCTATCAAATACATAGGCCAAAATTGACAAAAAGTTTGTTTTTGTTCACAATATTATTAGTTATCGATGACAGGGTGGCAGGGGGTGATATTGTGGTGAAGCCCTTGGTCAACAATGCCTGATTGCTCTAATAATACAACATTGCAATTGATAAATCTACATGTATACTTGTCAGCATTTTCAGACAGTGAACATATTTCTTGACTACCCACACACAGGGAGAAGCAAACCTGAAAGTCTCCCTCTAGACCCGAATAAATAAGGAATGAATAAAACTAAAAGATTTGTTGACATTATCATTGGTCACAAATACTTTATATATCTTTTTTAAATGAGATAACAAAATCCTCATCACCAAACATGGCTCTATACAAAGTCCAGTTTTAATTGTATTGACGTTAGCTGTTTATGGACCACTCAACCAAACATTCTATCACTATCATCTTCTTCCACACCCCACAAGTATGCTATTAATCTGCTGAAAGGAAGTTCATGAAATAAGATTTTCTATCATAATGAAAAAGAAATGGTACTGAATATCAAAATACAAATTATAGTAATGCTACACTAGTTTTTGCTGGATCTGCATTATAATAGTGACCATTTGGATGAAAATGGCATTTTTTCAGTCTCGGTAAAAGACAGTTAGACATTTAAAAGAAGCCTAAATTGCTGATTAGGTCCTGTGATTTCCATACACATGGTTAGTCACTCCAGTAATACAGTAATGTGTATCCAAATGAAAAATACCAACAAACTATACTGTTCTGATCATGTGGCCTAATCACCAATTTCCAAATGTGTGACTGTCTCTCACAGACTGAAAAAAATGCAAAGTTTATGTAATCAAGTATGAATAATTGTATATGTTTTTTCCCAAGTCTTGCTTGTGAGTTCAATTCTATTCTCACTTTTCTGTCTTGGGATGATGGCATCATTCTGGTCTCACAACCTTGGGGTCGTGAGTTCGAGTCCCGTTCAGAGCCACTTGATATAGTAAAAATGGAAGATGTCTCTTCAGCTATGTCAATACAGTGGCAGGAGCTTGCTTGACAGAAAAGTGACTAAATGCTTTGTATCAATCAACTTATTAGTAAAAACATTAAAATCTCAAGAGCTTTGAAGATTGCCCACAGCATGACAACGGTATTTGCATGCACTTGAGTGCATGATTTATTGATGTGAATTACTTTGTTTCCACACATCCTTGGTCACTCGAGAGGGTTTCTGGTGATCGTAAGTGTCAATTGAAATCGAAAATTATTTCTATTCTCATTTATGGGTACGTGTTTACATTGATTGGTCAAGGACCCGGTAGGCACATCTACACAGATGTGCCTTAATAAGTGGATATACTGTAGGCATTTACTGTAGTAGTAGTATGGGTTCAAAACAAAAATAATCAAAGACAATTACATACATACATATATCTCCGACATAAATTTGCTATGATTACCTACCCTCTAGGTATGGACTCAATAATATATTGAACTTGACTTCTTCCCACCATGTTTACACTTCCACCTGTCCTTCCCGTCGTTCATTAGCTTTATGCTCTTTTTATTCAAGGAGACATTTTTTGGAGGATTTCTGGATAGAAAGTCCTATCCCCAGCTTTATAACTTTTCATATAAAAACTCTCTCACCAGGCTGGATTCATATTCAGTAGTAAAGTTTGGGTGGCCAATATGAAGGAACTAAAAAAAACTATTGAAAATGACTGGGAAATGTGTGCCGATTATAGACCTTACCATTCACTTCGGATCGGGACTTGCAATGACCATTTAAATCAGC
Source organism: Streblospio benedicti (assembly GCA_019095985.1). Taxonomy (NCBI): domain Eukaryota; kingdom Metazoa; phylum Annelida; class Polychaeta; order Spionida; family Spionidae; genus Streblospio; species Streblospio benedicti. Next base: position 1,907,117 of record CM032666.1, read on the forward strand.
GATGGGGAATTGTGTCCACACAAAAGCACAATTAAAATCCTACCTTTGGCTGACCATGGACTCAAACGTAAGCAGCAAAAATATCCTTGGGCATGTGCTTGTTGAACGACTGTCGGAGCGTTTCAATTTCTGGCAACAGCTGTGTGGTTCTACAACAAAGCAATAATAGGTTATTTCATACAAATAAAATGTACTTAAAAAAGGTTTTGCATCAAGGAACCTTAATGGGAATGCTTTAAAAATACTCTATTTGTTCATTATTTCTATTCTCATTGTGTCTTAACAGAGGTCTATGACATTTTTACTCAAAGCCTAAAAATTTTAAAAACTGCTGTTTTGACAGGTTACAAAAGGTAATTTTACATCCTTAACATAAGTGTAAAGATAGGCATTTGAAAAAAGAATTAGAAATATGAATTCAAGTCAAAATACAGTACTGACTTCATAGGAAGGACACATATCCTATATATTAATACGCTAATTTTCGGACTTTGTTTGGCTATCTCCTCTTTAACCTGACAAGCTGGATGCCATCTGACTACAGGAGATCGTTCATGGTATTGTGTAGTTTTGCAAGAATATGTTTTTCATTGTCAAAATGGTCCTGATGGTTGTTAATTAGCGGTTTTATAACAAAAATAGCAGACGGCGGCAGCCATGACAGCGTCATGTGGAGTAGTGTGATGTCATAAAGACGCCAAAGGCGTCACATGGGTTCAAATACTAGGGATTACCACCACTTTGCCAATTGGGCTATGTATACATTAGAATCTTCAATCGAGAACACCTCCATAAATACACCATGCACCTCTATTATAAGATATTTTAAAACAGTCCCAAGTCTTCATAAAAATGTCCATTGCAAACGTTTCTAAAGAGACCACCCCTATATTAAACCACTTGACGCCAGTCCTTGTGAGAATATCTGTGCCACGGAGAGCATTATGGTTCCATTACCATAGACACTAACTTTTCATCCCATAACTTTTGCATATTAGATGTCAAGTGCATTTTCAGTGATCAATGACTTACTTTTAGACATTATTATCCGACCTACAAGTCGGAGTTATTCCAGGGAGTTCTCCGTTTGAGCCAAATATACTACATCCAATGCTCAGAAACCCATAGCTTGATATGTTGCTTGACTTCTTTCTCAATGCAAAAGATTCTATATTGTGGTACTAGAACTTCCTTATCGCGATTTACCTTCAGTCTTAAAGGTTGTTCCAAAACACTCTTTCTCCATATCATATGGGGGATGTTGGCAGGTACCATCAGGAAGTGGGTGGGTGGTGTCAAAATGTGGACATTGAGGAGTGGCCTTTATTTTTGGATGCTTGATGTCTTGACTTTCTTTTCATCATCGACTGTTGTTATATGGTTCTGAAAACCTCCGACAGTGAATCATACTTGATACTAATGTTTGCTGTGTAGTTAGTGTGTTATCATGTGTTTGGAGTAAAATAAGAATACTTATAGCCAGTGTTAGCAAAATAATAATAATGCCTTTGATTTTCACTGGCTATTACAGAGGATGGTCACCTTGCCATGTTTACATAGTAAAAAACTGCCTTTCAATGAATGACGCCTTGGCTTGATCTTGGATGTTGTGTGTATGGGGATGCTGTCAGGGTGCTTTTAGGATGGGTAAAAATGCTGTAAAAATATATTTATACACTCACTAAATATGTCTTTTTTCTATGCCCATGGAGGGCATTGTGTTCCCATTTACAAGAACACTAACATTTCCTCCCTTAGATTTTGATTTTACATGCCAAGTCAATAGATTTCAGCAGTAATTTAGTTGGGATCTTCTTATACGATTATGTAACTGGAGTGCATCAATGTGATTTTCAGCATGCCTCTATGACCACACGGGTATAAGCTAGTATACATAAAACTTAACGTAAATCACCGACCAGTACGAAGTTCAAGTGTCACTATTTGATTATTTGTGCATTTCTGAACCAAAAATATTCAAAATATTTTCACACAAGGCTGCAGTGGCTCTTCCATTGTAGACGGCTTGATAAATACTTGGTGGTGGCAGCAATTTACTTCATTAACTTAAAATACAGATAAAATTATGGGCACTATCAAAACTTCACCAGCATTCATGGAAGTAATTAGAACCATGTAGATATACAGTAAAGAAGACTGACATGCATTGAATTGTTTTCCCAAATACATTTTCCATCATAATAGTTTGGCTTAAACAGAGATTTAAGTCTGATCCTTGTAACATATTTTCACACATAGGCCTTCAAATAACACTGTATGTCTGTTTGTGCGTGCATGAGCACATTCACCAATATAAAAGTAACAGAAACATTATTTGGCAACAGGGCAAAATAATCTTGATATCTCCTCTAATCTCACAGCAAGTCCAGTTTGTACATGAGTTGAAGCTGTAGACTAAACAACTAAACATTGAAATATATAATGTAAATTGCTACTCTCTTTTACTGATCATTACATCATGAAGTACTACTTCATGCATCTAAACTAGACTCTTCTGAGTCACAGGGTGGCGGACAACTGGTTTCGGCTGGTTACATTTGCACTGTGTCGACGCTATGCGAGTAACGCACGTTCAGTGCATCATTTCAGTTTTTCAAAATGGCGGACAGTATTCACATACGATTTTGTTTGGGTTATTTGACCAACATAAATGCGTTGTTGGTTACTGTATTGTCTTTGGATATCAATTTAAGTGTACAGACTATGTTCCAATGTAATTGTGTGGGTGATATATAGTTTAATTTAGCTGTATGAGCACTCCTATTTTTCAGCCCGATGCGAGTAACTCCCATAAATGATGCACGTAACGTGTATACTCTACCTCTTAATGAAGAGGGTAACACCAAAATAATTGATAGAAAAATTATTGTTAAACGTTAATGTTCTGAGACAATTAATATCTAAAATGAGTGAAGAATAATAGGTTTAACTTTTACTAAAGTGTTTTGTGAGGCAGCAAGGCAATAATCCGAGGGAACCATTTTAATTCATTTTCACAATGATTCAATGAATATTCTATTTAACATTCTCAACTACGTTTCATATAATATTGGTTTCTAACACGCTGTATAGAAACAAATACAATTCATGTTGAACAAGCATTTCAATGTTTTATTGTGTGCATAATAATTGGTGTAACTTTAACATTATGTTATTGTGGCAGTGGATTATGGCCTCAGGCAGATCCATAAGGCACCGCCACATTATACACTGGAGATAAGCAATTCTTAAGTCATATAATATAATAGTTTAGCTCATAATCATTACTTTCACGCATATATTAATATCTCTGGATTACATCACAACTAACTTGAGTATAATAATTGAAAAAAACGAATTGTGCTGTGAAAAAGTTTAACAGTTCACATTTACGATTTATATTCTAATTTTAATCACTAATAGTAGTAATATAAGCAAAGAGTAAGCTGGATATTTCCATTACCATAAAGTTGTGAATGTTCACATTTATGTTTGACAATTACATTCTTCACGGTGGCCTAGCAGATACCCTACCATAGTGCCAGTTTATTTTAGTCAAGAAGATGAGATAATCTTTGCCTCTCTTGTCCTGATTACTTCATCTCTTATATTTCTCTTTATTGTAGTTTAAACTTGTTACATTTGCAGTCATGTAATGGATGGTCATTTTGCTAAAGGATTATTCGTGTATGGCATAAAAGAGACATTTTAAAATTCACACCATTAATGCCAGTTCAGCATTTAAAGCATACCAAAGTTGACCTGGGATGAGCTGGTGAAACCCGACCGAGTATCACTTGGCATGGAAGGAATGGACCCCGAGGACCGTCAAGCATGGAGGGGACGTCTAAGGTCACAACTAGGCAGCCAGGCCGCACCCTCTGCAGAGGATTAATTCAGGCCTGCCCAAATTGGGCAACGGCATTTAATCTAATTTAATTTACGGCGGCGGCGATGATGACCAGTTAAAATCATAGGTGATTGATATGTGTAGACACCGAAGTGATTTGATTTTGGGCACTCTGCCTTTTAAAGTGAGCTTTCCATGAGGCCACTTTTGGTCCGTTTTTGACACTTTGCGCAATATCTTTAATACAGCTTGAAATAACCCACTCAAACTCGGTCCAAGTGTTAACGTACCTAGAGACTATCATGTGTATCCAATTGTGGCAATTACATATACTGCTTACATACGAAGTGACCATCATAAGTATCCAATTTTTGCACTTTGCCAATATAAAGTATGGCTTCTGAAGGCAATTTTTAGTCAATTTTGTCATTTTACACAGTAGTTTCAATACAGCTTGACGCATGGCCTCCGTATTTGATACAATATTTATGTTGGTATAGACTATCATCTACCTGTGTCTTCTTAGTTTTTATTATTAAAAATAAATCATATCATAATGTTCTCATTCTTAGTTATTTCTGAACACACAAATTAATAAGCAACCATTGAGTCTTCAAAAGTAAGCATGTTCTGAGTTAATAGAGGATTCTGTTAAGTTGTTAGATGGCTAGTTTGGCTCAAATATGAAGGCAACGTTCTATAGGTTCCCCTTTGATTTTCCTCAAAATAACTGGCGTTCATGGTTACCCCAACTGGCAACACTGGTATCAATGTGGGTACCTCATTTAAATCTTAAATTGTAACTTTAATATTTAATTTTTAATTGAAATTCTTTTTCTATGTACTCTATGAATGTTTATTCAACATAAATCAATACATATAGTTAACACACGAGGATAATCCTATATTTGTATAATACTGTGATTGTTGTAAAAAGTTGCCTCCAAATTAACTGGTACAATGGTATCCTAAAACTGGAGGAAGGGTATCTGCTAGGCCACCTTGTTCTTGTTAAGAAACGTTTAACACCTAACACAAACTGATCACCATGAAAAGAATTCTTAAGATGTTATTATGGTATAAACTAATACATACAGTATACAGGAACTTACTTCGAGTCTACTGGCACTGTCAGAATCCGTAACTGTCAATATTATGCATATGAGAGTGGTCAAAATGTCTAATTTTGTTATTCTAGATTGTATCTTCATAATTTTCTGGCAGGGGCTATACAACTGGTATGCAACTTCAAACACCTCAAACCCTCCCTCAAAAGTGTAATTTCTATTTGTGTAAATTGTCGTGGTAACGGGACATGGTTGGGGGTAACAGGACATTTGAAATATCTGCTATTTTAAATGGCAGGTTTTAAAAATGAACTTTAAAAAAGGATTACACTATTTATTAAAGGATCAATACTTAAAAAAAACAAGTTAGTGTTAAAAACTATTGGTATTTCAGAATGTGTAGAAGTGGGAATAACCGAATGTCCAGTTGGTGGGAGTAACACATGTCCACCAGATGGTAGGGGTAACTGGACATTTTATTTTTGTTAAATTGGTCATATGATATCCATGAAACATAAAAAAGGATTGATTTAGAAGTATTTTTCGCAGTGGCACTGCTATACAACTAACACCTCAAACCCACCCTCAACGGCTTTATTTCTGTATGTGTAAATTATGGTGGTAATAGGACATGTTGGGAGCAACAGAGTGTTATTCCCACAGATCGCATTCAGGTGAACTCACAAAATTAGAAAAAGCTTTCGGATATGATATGATCCAGAGCATATCATGACTTATTACAAACAATATGAAATTACATCATCAGGACAGGCTTTAAATATGAGATACGTTGGTTTGTTTAAAAGTTATAGTACAATATGTGGGAGTGACCACTTTTAAGGACAATGTGGAACAACAAAGTGACGATCCTCATATATGGAATAAATTAATTATGAATTCGACAATGCACATTATAATTAATTTATTTTCATTGCTTGTATGTGCTGTTTTGGTAGGTATAGAGGATGGCACATGCAGTTGTTACACAAAGCAGCATTACCCGCCTCAAAAAATCGTGTTACCCTCCTCGCCTACTGACAGCTGATTCGCGTTACTCGTATCAGTGGCAAAAGGAGAAACTCTTATAACAAAGCAATCCAGCAATAAATCACGTAAAATAATGCACCCAGATGTAGTGTATCCACTTGAAAAATATATAATCATGTGTAAAATATCGATACTGGTATCAAAGTTCATAAATTAGTGAAAGAAAAATTGTATGCGAGTGCCTTCCGCCATGTTGAAATACTGAAAAGATGCGCTGAACGCGCGATACGCGCCTCGCGTCGACACAGTGATTTGGTTCCAGACAATCATAGTGACAGTCCATGACTCTAAGATTTCTTATAGGTATACCTTCTTCACAAGGTATTCCAATAAAGTCTGACGTTGACTTTCAACCTCATTAGGCTTATCGCATATAACATCCTGTTGACAAGATTCTACATGATTCTTCTATCAATGTTTTATCAAGTGAACAAATGCACCAAAAAGCTTTCTGTTCATGTAGACATGGATGTGGGCATTCATTGTAGGCAAATGTTTTCGTGCCTCTATTAAATCTAACACTAATTCTAACATTGTTGTTTGTATTTAACAGCGAAATTATCAGATTATAGCATTCACTCTGTCCCAAACAACACCAAGTGGTTTTTAGCATTGTCTATTGTCGATTGTAACTGCTTGTCTTCGGTTGATGGCTGTATGAACTTATCCTCCATCATACATTCAAGGTTAGTCTCTATCATCACAACATTAATTCCTTAATACAATGTATTTGGTACAACATGTAAGTAAGTTATATTCTTCTCGCTCTCTCTTCTATAGCAAGCAAGCTCCTACGCACTATATTGGGATAGCTGAAGATTATAAAAGCCCGCTGCTTGGGATGATGGTATCATTCTGGTCTCACAACCTTGGGGTCATGAGTTCGAGTCCCGTCTGGGCCTCTTGATGTAGTAAAATGGAAGCAGATGTCTTCAGCTATGTCAATATCACTGGGTAGGAGGTGTCCCTGCATAATATGTTCTGATGCGATAGTTTATCTCGTTTCTGCTGCGATTTCCTTCATGGCATAATCACACGAGTTTGATTTCAGGCGTTTTACATAGATATTAACCCATATGCATGGTGAAATTTAGTTTTTATCTTAGGATATCTCAGGATACGTTCCCAGAGCAGGTCCGGCTGTTGGCTGGCCCTCTTTGGTAAGCTCATCATAATTTATCGCCTTAACTTTTTTTCACGGTTCGGTCAATGTTGTGGTGTACTCATACAGCAGTGCCTGGTCTGACCAAGCTCTATCAAGTCTGTTTCTAAACGCCTTCAAACTAGTTATGGTTACTACACTGCTAGGCAATTTATTCCATCGTGATATGGTTCTTACTGTGAAGAAGTTTGGTGTTTAGTTACGTTTACTACACTGCTAGGCAATTTATTCCATCGTGATACAGCTCTTACTGTGAAGAAATTTGGTGTTTAGTTACGTTTACTACACTGCTAGGCAATTTATTCCATCATGATATGGTTCTTACTGAGAAGAAGTTTGGTGTTTAGTTACGTTTACTACACTGCTAGGCAATTTATTCCATCGGGATACTGTTCTTACTGTGAAGAGGTTTGGTGTTTTTTGTTAAATCTTTGGTGCTCTAGTTTATATTCATGGCCTCTAGTATTGTTGTTTGCGTAAGTGAGCATATTTCCTATTACTGGGTCGTATTTGCCATGTGTCATTTTATAAAACTCAATCATGTCCCCTCTGGCTCTCCTATAGGATGGGGTTGGTGGTTTGAGCTTTCTTAGTCTGTTCTCATACGACATTTCTTTCAGAGCAGGTACTAATTTCGAGCCTCACCTTTGTACATCCTCTACTGATTTGATGTCTCTAACTTTCCAGGGATACCATACCGCATTGGCATACTCAAGGTGTGATCTAACAATACTTTTAAACAGTTGCCCAAATATTTTTACATCTAGAAATTTGAAGCTTCTCCTAATAATCCCCATTAACTAGTGCGCTTTATTTGGGTTGGACAAAATATGCCCTTCAAAGCTTAGTTTAGTATCTATAGACCTTAACACGACTGAAACTTAGACCTCCCAATAATTTCCGTCCTAAGGTGGAATTCGAACCCACGACCTGTGGGGTGCGATGATAACTGACTGAGTATGTAGGCTGGGGGTTACAGAGACATTGATTTGTCCGAGTAACCTTTTAACAGCCCGCTGCTTGGGATGATGGTATCATTCTGATCTCACAACCTTGGGGTCGTGAGTTTGAGTGCCGTCAGGGCCACTTGATGTACCCGGTAGTCAAATGGAAGATGTGTCTTCAGCTATATCAATACAGTGGTAGGAGCTTCCTTGGCAGAACAGAGAGAGTAAAATTGAATTCACAAGCAAACTTGGGAAAAATATATATACATACATTTTTTTATAATAATCAAGAAATAGCAATAACAATATAAAAGATTGCACACCTAGACCATCACAGACATTCACTGCTGTCAGGATCATATGTATTATATTCATAATTTTTGTCTGAAAGATCTTATCTGTATTTCAGTAAGGAATTTTTATATTGTTGCAGTACATATCACAAGTTGCTGCCTCTTTTATGTTACACTAAAGCAGACTCTGTAACAACTTGCTGAAGTTTTTTTTCAGCTGATTGACAATGGTTAACCATTTGAATTAGTAAGTATTGAGTCCTTACAAAAATACTGCCTGAAATCTGCCATGGCAACAGATTTTTTCTCTGAAATTTCATTTTTCCCTGACTTTTCCCTGACTTTTTGAAATTAGATTCTTCACTGACCAATTTTCAAATTTCCCTGACATTCACTGATCTTGTCAAAAACTAATTTCCCAGAATTTTCAAGTTCTGTGGCAACCCTGGAGTTGTGCATCGATCATCTGCTGACAGGTAACCCCTTTTGGCATTAATTGATTTTTTCCAGCGCATAATCGACGCACAGTCAGCGCAAAACGAGTGGACAGTTAGCAGACAGTCAGCAGACAGTCGACGCAAGGTCAGCATAAACCCGACGCACAAAAAAAATGTCTTGGCGCAAAGCAAGCGGCAACCTGGCACCTCTGTGGCGTTTGAATGATGCCTGAATGATGTCCTCACCGCTACCCACTCAACATGCATTCTATCATTCAGTGCAAAAATCACTGCCAATAACACATTCTGATTGGTTGAGAGGTGTTCTAAATTTACCGGTTTACATGCTGCTGAGGGCTGATTTACCCGTTGCTAAGGACTTACCGTAATTTATGCACACGCGGAGACGATTAGTCTAATTAAAAGGCAGACCATAACCAAAGATCATGATATACACTTTTTGATACCTCCTCTAAACTTGTTCTAAGTTTATTACAACTACCGTCGGATGGTTACGGTTCAGTGAATATTGAATTTGTAATAGTATTAATTGAATTTCAGTATGCTACGTGGTTTACTGAGTAAACAAATCACCGCTCACGGTTAGCTAATGATGGCACATGGTTTATATCAAGATAAGAATGTTTGCATGTATATTCAGCATGTTTAGTGTTTAATGGAAACTGTAATTGTATTTTCTTCATGAGAGAATGGTATTTGACCACTCGGTTGTCATGTAAATCGTGAAATTGAGCAAGCTCAATTTCACGATTTACAATCCAATCTCGTGGTCAAATCCTACAGGACAGTACTGGTTTCAGAGACCCTACTCTTTGATACCAGGTAAATTGCATTTTCCCTATCAACACCTATACATTCATTACTAATGTGCTGACAGCAAGTTCAGAACGATACATTTTCAATCATAACTAAAAAATGGTAATGCATATCAAAATAGAAATAACAGGAATGAAACATTATTTTTTTCCCAGATCTACATCACAATTTTGATTATTCTGAATGGTTTACATAATAGTGAACACTAACAAAATGTTAGTGTATTGATATGATGAATCCAGAAACTATCAAATATCTTCTGAATGTTAACACTTTATAATTATCAATTAAGTAATTTCTAAGTTAACACTTTCTAATTTGAAATTAAAGATTCAATTTGTGATTCATTGAAATAAATAAAATAAATTTTGTTAACAATGTATAACCCAAGATAAACAATTTTGTGACTTGCAAGATGGCAAGAAGGCCAAAGTTCATAAAACCTTTTGGTGGTGGTGGCGAAGTGCCCTAGTGGCGGCAGGGCTTGGTGGCGGCAGCTGGCTTTTTTAACTTTTAAAAATGAATACAAGACACTATGTTGGCATACTTAGAATCTACTAAGCAAATTACACATAGATATAGTGAATCATAAATAATTATTTGTAACTTATGGTCAGTCCCTTTCACTATAGCATTGAGAACACTTTAGCATGCGTATACGGGAGCAAGACCAATGACATAACTCGCATGACCTGTTTGCTGTTGCAGGTGACATTGTAATTGCAAGTGAATTTTCAAGATGCTCGAAGTTCACCAAATGATTTTTTAAACCATAGGCAGATCCAGGGTGGGGGCGCAGGGGGCGCACCCCCACCCCCACTTTTCCCACCAAAATGCTTCATTTTCGTAGGGTTTTTGGCATGTTCTCCATCGATTGATATTAATAGGTAACCATAAGGACAATTATGTGAAACTTCTATTAACTAAAAAACATGAATAAGTAGATCACAAAAATACAGTTTGCAATAAAATTGCTATAGAAGGAGAAAACTGTCCTGTTTGTTTTGAATTACAGGAAATGGTTGGGAACATCTTTTCAGATGCCATATTCTTGTTTTTTAAAATAGTTTTTGAAACTCCTTCTAATATATATGACTCTTTTGTACAGGTAGGGCAGATATTTTATAAACATTTCCATACAGCCCCAATAAAAATATCTTTCATAGGCCCTGCTCACCCTTTTGTATAAGGTTTACCTTACAGGGGTGTGTGTGTGGGTGGGGTGGGTGGGGGGTGGTGGCAATTAATTGGGGTAAAGAAATCCCACATCCGTCTTTTTATTGCCCTTTTTTTTCACCCATCCCTCTTAATTTTGGGGTCCCTTCCCCCTCCCCACTTTCATCTCCCATGATTTTTTCACTGTTTTACATTTCCATTACAAAAATTATATTTAGTGTCTTTGTGAACAGCAAGAAAAAATTAATTATAATCAATGCATTTATAGGGCGTTCGGAACCTCTCGTATCTACGGCAAGTACGAGTTCACAAGTGGTGAAAACCGTTCGAAACAGGTTTATCTCGTGTTTACGACTGATGAACTGGGACCTGAAGGAAGCACTATGAGATGCTGGTACTGGTGCACAAAATGGCGGTGCCCATAACATTCTTCTAATATCGCAGACAGTTCCATAAAATATATTCATAACAACCGGCTATAAGCCTACCAAATGAATAAGATTGATATACCGTATTCCCGCGCATTAAAGCCCATGGGCTTATAACCGAAAAACAGCACTTTTTGGACCTTTTGAAAATGAAAAAAGTTCCCACTTATAAGCCCAGGGGCGTATATTCGTATACTACGCCCACCCCCTATTTGGCGATGAATAAGCATTGGATTTCGACTATATAGAGCCACCAAGTTTCTTAACCATGGATTCTTACGTGTTACTGTACGGTACTAGTCTACCTACGCGGGCGATGATGAGTGTACTGACTTTTGACAACGTGCACGATGTTTTCCTTTAATCATCAATGGTAATTATTAGTTTCACATCTTTTCTAGCAATGCTGTCTTCATATTCGTCATTGTCACACGAATTTTCATAGCATGGTAACATCGTACAAACCTAATTTAATAAATATTTGAACTCCGGAAGTTCGCCATTATAAATCATACTCACGCACTGGAGATATACCGAAAGCATTTAACAGTCTAAGTCCGAGTCCGCTGTTGATTTCTAATGCATTAAAACGAGGTTGCGTTGTGGAAAGCTCCTAGAAAATCACGTTTCGTTTGCAACAAGAACTATGCCGGTAATATTTTTTTTGAAAAAATATATTGTGATCTTATTTGTTAATTCTCACTTTAGGTGTATTCTAGATGCAGATTAACACAAATATATATCTTCAAACATTGATTCAAGCTCCCGCCGAAGGTTTATATCGATGTTCATTCTGAACCAATGATGGAAAATAGTGAAACGTGTCGGAGCTTCTAATATCGCCCAAAGCATGATCATGGTATGACCGTATGTGTGCGCATACGAGCACAGGATTTTTTTAGGTGTGTTACGTTGTTTTCACGTGTCTTTGGTCACTCATCTGGGTTCAGGGTGCACGTAACTATCAATTTTCATCGATTTTTTTGGCAGGGAAAAATGTTTTTATTCTCACTTATTGGCCCATGGGCTTATATGTGAACATTAAGCCCATCTTTGATGTTAAGCCCATGGGCTTTTATGCGCGGGAATACGGTATATATATATCAACCCATTTACCCATTTAATTCGTTTATGTCAGGGTTTATGTACCCTGCAATCAATTTTCTTAACAGATGTATAAAACTAACTGTTAGAATTCTTAAATAATATGCTTTTATTTGAAAATATCTCTGCACCACACAGGGAACAACTATTTCATGGGAAATCATCTAAAAGTTGACTGTTGGGCATTAAACAGCTGTAACAAGACATCCATCTGTGGACAATGTGCAAGAATTGTAACTCATACCATAATTACAATGATTAGAAGTCATGTAACATAAGAAGGTTTACTCTGGGTAATCATCAGAAACTATACCCTTATTGTAACATTTTCAATGCATGGGCCATAATGCAAACTGAAATAGTCCTATGAAGAGATGATTTTCATTGTGAATCACTGCAGACAGGGATATGATGTAGATCTGTAACTTTTACACCCATATAACGATTAATATGTATACATAAGCAGTTGCTTAAGGCCCAAACCCCTCATATTATGTCTTGTTTATGTGCAGAAAATTCGCGATTTTCATAGAATATTAGGCACTATGGGAATACCAGCAGAGGAACACAGGCCGCAAAATCCAGCCTCGGAAGTTTACATTCTTGCAGTATCAACATCTTTTGTACAATGACTCGCACGCACACGGACAGATGTTTGGTTTGTGTCTTCTAAAATGGATATTTGATAACAATTCAAATGTCGGATCACAGATAAGGTGTTTGACAGCAGTCCTATGAAAGCTGGGCTCCGTATATCGTGTGTTTCTTTGAAAACAATAAAATGTAGTGTCAACTACGCAGATATTTTGCCGATCCCGGGAATAAACAACCAATGTTTTAAAACGTTTTCACTCAGAAATGTTGTAAGTAAACATCTATTATGCATTGAATCAGATTCAGTAGTAAATTTTACATAGGTGAATGAAGAAATGCGCAGTTTTATAAGCTCCACAACCTTAAATATTGAACTATTCCCGTTTTGATAAATGTACATAATTCTCAGACATACCACCCGATTTCAAGTGGCAACGTTCAGCGAGATAATGACAGCTAGTATCCTCATTAAACTGTTAAACGTACCTTGACATTTCTATGTAAATTTTGAGGAATAGAAGTACCACTGTTTTTATTTGTGTAATTACTTCCCGGTAGCCGATATGAAAGTGTTACGTTATCCATCATTGAGTACAGTAGGTGCAGTGACCACGTTTATCAACATTACGTGTGACGTAGTCATCTGAACGTGATGTACGTAATTCGTTCAAAACCACGGGGTCATCCGGTGCGTTTTGCTGAATTTCGTGCTGAATTTCTGGCTGAATTCTGAGTTGAGTTCATAGCCTACAGACCTCGTGTGTATAGTCTTAACCAACCCAATCGAGACTTGGGTATTACAATCTCATGTATAAATACTCTTCATAAAAAACAATATATATTTCATAGAATCCTAATTTGTTCTTGTTCTACAAATATTTAAAGCCATTACTTTGGTAGAAATTAATCTAGCCAATATCTATGCATCTTATGATTGCTAAATGTCACTAAATATAAAGATTAATCTTGTAGAACATCAGTATAGTTTACATGTATCACTTTAGACTTGCTCGTTGGCTGCATAAAATTCATCAGATTTATTAGAATGCACAATTTCTCTCAAAATAAAAGCAATAATCTTGCAGAAATATGGTATAATAAATGGATAAATTGTTATCCATATATACAACCTTCAATGTTTTCTCAGAAAACTTAAAATATTGATGGTATCCATGCTAATATGACAAATATGTGCATCTGTTGTTTCACAGGTTTGAACTACTATTTCCCCGCTTGACTCATCTGGACAGTCTGTTGTCCTTATATCAATTTCATTACTTCCATTGTTTATTTTTTGACAATGAACTCACTTTTTTTCCAAAGTGACTGATATCAATGTTCTTGGCGGTTGCGAATCTTTATTTATCACTTACAAAAAAAATTATTGTGTGTATGCCCATTATAAGCCCATTCCAAGATAGTAAACATTAGTGAACCTCATTTCCAATATATATCCCATTTGCTCTACACTGATGACTATGAAAAACAACTAATGCAATCAAATTATACAATTGAGAGTATTGTTATCAAATTTTTTGGTTGTAGTCTAGGAATGTTTGATTTATCTACCATATACGGCCATCCAAGTGCCCACCCTTGTGTAACAGCCCTTCCCTCTCTTTTTCTTAAATGTCCTTATGAATTATTTGGATTCAATTATGTAGTAACTGCACTTTCATGTAACAGCCCACCCCCCAGTTTGAGAAAATTTCAATTTAACGTCCCTGGGCACTTGGATGGTCGTATTTGGGGTATTTGAAAATATCAACCTTGTGAGAAACACATTCAATGGCCCTGATCTGTTGACTTTGCATACTGTATATATTTCATGAATGAGTGATCTTATAGACCATGAATATTTTATATCATTCAAAAATTTTATAAAATGTTTGACATATAATTCATATTAAAATCACTTCATATCACAAATTCTACCAAATGGATTTCATTCAAATTTTGCAAGTCACATAAATAAAGTGTATTTTACAAGTGTTTTACAATGGCTAAGACCCCATCAATTGCGTCCTACAGACATCCAGTTCATTACCCCTCTACAGGGTGCATTGTTTGAGCTAGGATGCTCAAACTTGGCATAAATGTTGGAAATGGTGACCACAAGAAACCTATTTCACATGGGCCTAAACAGTCCATATTTGGGTCCATTTTGGATCATTATTTGTTCCATTTCATACTGTTACCTCTATCATGACTTATTGTAGCCTACATGAACCCAAACGGTCCTTCTTTCAGCATATTCCACATGGACTCAAATGGTCCATATTTGGGTCCATTCCCTGGTCCATATTTGGGTCCATTCCGGACCATTATTTGGTCGATATTTTACTGTTACCCCTCTATAAGTACTTCTTTCAGCATATTTTACATGGAACCAAATGGTCCATATGGTCCATAATTGGGTTATAATAATTACCCGGTCCATATTTGGGTCCGTTCCGGACCATTATTTGGTCGTTTTTTCACTGTTACCCTTCTACAAGTACTTTTTTCAGCATATTCCACATGAACCCTGGTCCATATTTGGGTCCATTCTAGACCATCATTTGGTCAATTTTAAACACTGGTTCGTCCCCCTTGGGGACGCTATTCATGTTATTAACTTAACTTATCATGTTTATGCAGATGTCATTTTTAGTCAAAATTACTTGTGCACTTTTACCTCAGTATGCTGCATAAGTAGACCGGTTGAAACATTATCTGATTGTCCAATATGTCTAGATTATAAAGTAATAGAAAATATTTGTTTTGGCCGCATACTTTCTCTATTATTCCCATTACAACTATCATATAACCCGGCGCAATACAATTGGCCACGATTGTACCTTGTGCTCACTACTACCGCTATTCATTGTAGAATTTATGGGTGAATTAATGTGAAAGGATTTTAGAAATAGTACAATGCTGGGTTGGAACTTATATGGCCGTACTTCAATATCAGTAACCATTTAACGAAATAGTGAAGTCATAAATAGACAATGAAAGTTACACAAAACATCATACTCCTAATAGCATAATATCCCAAACAACGAGTCCCAAACTAAAAGCTGTAATCCGTAATGATTGGGGAAAATCTTGCAATGCCGAAAACAAACTGTGCACATATCATCCTGCGATTTTTAACATTAGGTTCCAGCATAATTGCTTACAGGTTAGAGCGTTACCTATGCTTTGGCTTCCATTATATAGGTTGACAAATCTTTTAATAGCTTAATAACAGCAATAACTTACCTAAGAGTAGCACATAGTCCGACACCTTGGGCATGTTCAGTAGAAGCACGGAGAGGTCCAGGAGGACAGTGATGCCCATGGACACCTTCTCAACGCAGTCTGGCTGGAGGTAGAACACCAGTCCAGTGAGGACATGATAATAGTGGGCGTCACCACGTTCATCATGTAGAACAGTGGCTTCCTGCGCAGCCAGAGCACAAACTTCACTGTGGAGAACGCTCTCCCCAGGTCCGAGTCAAAGTACTGCTTCGTGGACTCTGTGCTGATGATCTCCCATTCGCATGCTTTTTGTACGCACCCAGACCTGAAATGTAGGAACAGTTTTGTCAGTCTTATCACGCTCCAGAATTGCCTTGTCAAAAAAAAAGTAAGTTGTATCTGTACTGATCATCTACATTGTATATGGCTAGTTGTCAACAGGGCTACCTTTTCAAAATGCACTGATTAAAATTATTGGTGCATTATCTTAAGCCAGTTCATTTGTATACAGTGTTGTAATAAAAGTTGAATGATGAATAAAAAACCGGATTTGTACAAACTCATCCACTTTTATATTGCCTATTTATCTATTTACTTGTTCATTATGTTGTTTAGAAAAAAGGTCCCGAGAAGCCTGAGACTACAATGTATTGATAAAAACTAGTATAATTAAAGTTGTAGTTTATCAAAAAACATACTGAAGTAATAAGGTATGTGCATATAGGTTCATTCAAATTACAATGTCTACAGCCTTTGATTTTTGTTTCTACTTTTATGTTGTGCAAAAGTTTGTTCTTTTGGCATTAATTGTCAGCTCTTTCCTTTAAACAATAGGACAATGCGTGCCTAGTAAACAAAGACCCTGGAACGTGTTGCTAGTTGTGAATAGACAGTTGTACAATTCCATAGCTATTGTGCTGACCCCAATTTTATTTCACTTTTTTCCAACTTTTTGGCTTGTAACAATTTTTTTCCTTAGACACTTGGTCTGTAAATTATTGGAAATTTTCCACACTCAAATGCCCCAACCACATGAGAATTTTTGTGTGTCTTCAGAGCTTGGAAAGGTGCACTTACAGAAAATTTGTGAAATAGACATTTTAGTAAGAGGCATATGGACAATAATTGGAAGAGCTATGTTCATGCTTCTGGAAACATTTAATATAATTAAACATTTAAATAATCCCTATATCAGACCAAGATTTTACATCCAATGCCTGCATAAACATCACTGGTGTTGTATATAATAATCTCCTGTGCATTTGGATGATTATTGACCAATCAAAAGAACTCTTTCCTTCAGTGATTTAGGTCAGTTGATTGGAACAGCTGTGTTTATATGCTTTTTGGCCATAGAAGAGAGAGAGAGAAGAATATGATTGGAAACATTTAAATAATCCCTATATTATCTCAATATCTTATACCCAATCACTGCATAAACATTAATGGTGTTGTATAATCTCCTGTGCATTTGGATAATTATTGACCAATCAAAAGAACTTTTTCCATCAGTGATTTAGGTCAGTGGCAGTCCCAACTATGCAAATTGCTCTTGCATTTTAATTTGACTTTACCTGGTCAAAATATGTATATTTGCAAATGTATAGTTTGAGAATGATTAAATTTCTGTAAGTGTGCATATCTTTTTAGGTTACTTAGAAGCATTAAACTTATTGTGTAAGGTGTGGCATTTTACTTTAAATCATTTCTAATAATTTTTAGAATAAATGTATTAGTGTCTCAGGAAAAATAATTTTTCTGGCAAAAAGTAGTGGAATAAAATCGGTATCAGCACAACAGATGTTGTTGTGTGTGTGATGCATTGGTATAATGTCATTCTTTCATGATGGTGAAAGCTGCCATTTCAGATCGTACAAACGCGTCAAAGTCTGATGGGACCAACAAGTACGTACCACTACACCACATATACCTCATAAAGGTGTGGATTTTCTACTGTGATAATCAGCAAACGCAGAGTTTTTCCTTTTTTAAATTTTGAGCAAAACTTTCTGTTCACAAGTGTAACATGAAATTCACAATAAAAATCTAGCTATGCCAAAAACAAACTGCGCCCATATTAGGCTATGATCTTTAACATTAGGTTCCAGCACAATTGCTTCTCAGTAATACAGGTGAAAGTATTACCTATGCTTTGTTGTCCATAATATAGGTTGACAGTTCTGCCATCGTACGTCCAGTCAACAAAGTCCATCTCGCAGTGTTGGATATCACATGGATAAAGTGTGATGTCCAGTTGGCAAGAAGTGGTAAACTTGTCACCTGGTACCAACTGTACCCAACTGTCGTGGTAGATACCGGCACAAAACTTCTTGTCAGCTTGGTCGCCATAAATGGCATCAGCACTGTATTGAAAAAACAAAGCAGAGACACATGACTTATCATTGAACGTGTTCATTGTATTGGTAAGGTATAGATAATCATTTCTGGACCGGTGTTGGTATGGCTGTCATTCTCAGTTGGTCATTTTGAGGATATTAACAGTAGTTGACGAAACTGTCAAAGATATTTGTAAGTAAATAAGGGTTGTGAACTAAAGAATGGCGGAAGGTCCACACATACAATTTTTCATTCACTGATTTATCAACTTGTGTGTCCTACCAGCTATTTAACTGAGTAGTAGAATATCTACTACTATCATTTAGTAGTGATTTCTTAGCATCTAGATTCATCATCGTGTTAATGTTAATGTATAACTGTACTGCTGTTGGCGGCACTTTAAAAGTTTATAATTTTGATAATTTCTAATAAAATATAATATTATGAAATTTGATCTTTATTTTGGAATTTTGTATTAATTTCGAAGCCTCAGCTTCCTTTTCAACTAATCAACTATTAGTTGAAAAGGAAGCTGAGGCTTCGAAATTCATACAAAATTCCAAAATAAAGATCAAATTTCATAATATTATATTTTATTAGAAATTATCAAAATTATAAACTTTTAAAGTGCCGCCAACAGCAGTACAGTTATACATTAACATTAACACAATGAGGCCAACTGCTAGATTCCAAATTAGACAATTATCTCAAAAAGATTCATCATCGTAGAAGGTAAATAAACCTACTCAGATGCTTCTCTTCTCGTCAAGAAGCGACGTTTTGGTGGACGTTCCACAAGCTGGTCCAGCTCTCGTGAGTCTATGACCCAATTCTCGGCAGGAAGCTTTGACCGCCTGACATGCACAGATGGTCATTCCGAGGATGTCAACAGCTGTTGACGAAACTGTCAATGATATTTGTAAGTAAATCAGTGTTGGTAACTAAAGAAATGACTATCTAGACATATGACTTATTTTTAGTATTATACCTCACATGTACATGTACATACAGGATAGTGAGTTGAGCGGAGATGTACCCCGCTGTCCCGCTCCTCAATGATTTTTTAGCAAAGATTCCGCCCTCATCTTTCTCTAAGACCACAACCCACATGCCCATATTCCAGAAACCTATCCATTGCAAATAATGGATCATGTTTACACATAATAGTGTCGCACAAAAGACAGATATGTTTCTCCATTCAATGGATAAATAAACTCACCTATTTTCAAGTCTGAAATCTGGCAGCCATATGAGGTGAGGGGGACACGATAATTCGATATAATCCGCCGTAGTCTGACGCATTCCATTAGAGAAACTCATCTCACCAATTTTGAAAAAATAGTTAGGGTGCTGCCATTTATTATGGTCCAGGTGAGATATAAAAAACAATTTTGGCAATATTTTCAGCCCCACCCTCCCACTCTAAATCTGTTCACTGTTAAGCCCCCTCTAAATATAAATGTATTACCAACTTTTCTGAGTAGCCCCTATATGTAAGTAGTTAAGTGCATCCCAGATTTTCAAGCCCCAACCACTATCAACACGAGTTTTTCAGCTCACACTTCTCTGTGTCGTCGCTGTGCGAGTAATGCGCATTCAGCACATCATTTCAGTATTTCGATAGTTTTGTATTCATAGGCGGAAGCAAATTAACATTGCAGGGGCCGAAGCCTTCAAGAGAGCTAGAACCAGATCCATTTTTCCCCCAGTGTGTATGCCACAGGCATGCACCTGCGTGCCTACGGCACACACATGCTAGGGGGGTCCGCGGGCATGCTCCCCCGGATTTTTTTTAATTCAGGGTGCTCATGTGTGCATTCTGAGCCATTTTCAACACTAAATTTCCATGAAAACTTCCTATAAGTTCAGCATAACATTTTCTTCCACTTTGAAAAAATTGTAGATGGATGGGTGGTACATCAGCTACTGTTTCGACCGGCTGTAGAATGACCTCAGATTTTTTCAAAGATACACGGAAAGTTGTATGGGGAGTATTCAGACGCATTTCCGGATTTTAATCTATGGAAGAATTATCTGCAGAAATAGATGAAAAACAGATTTTCTGTGAATATGCTTCTGAATACTCTGCACATTTCTGCAGTTTTTCATTTTTTTCCGCAGATGTCATTAGAAAAAAAAACACTTTGACCGGACGTTTGATGAAAATACATATCATTTCCATGTCATATTCACGTCTGTCAATAACAAACGCAAAACTCCACATTTTTATGTAAATTTTGCAAGAAATAAAGATGGTTATGGGATTTAGGTTTCAATTTCAATTATGTTATTTATGCACATTTTACCCTGTTTACATATTTGATGCTTCAAATACTCTTCCTTATTTTTGATAAACCACGGGATGTGATAATTCATTCATCTCAACGCCATCTTTACAAAGAGACTTAATATATGGAACTATACTCTTTAAGGTATTGTGAGGATCCATGCGGCGACAAACACATTTGACAAATGCTAAAACTGTATCATCGAGAGTGTAGTAGAATCTAACGAATCTGCTACAATGCGATGTCCTGAGCAAGGCTGAATTACGGACATTAGTGGTCCATTGGTTAGAGCTTACGACCTGAAAGTGTGGTTTGCCTGCATCGCAAGTTTGCGCCCCGAGCCATGACAGACTTAGTGTTGAAAAACCGTTACATTGTATGTCTGCTACTGCGCTGCTGATCACCACTGAGCGTGTCACCTCAGTCGAGTATAATACTAGATGGTGGCGACACCAAGCATGAGGTTTGGAAGCCTCGTTAAAAGGCTTGAGGACAGTGACCCCTCTGCACATAAAAGAACTCGCCTAGTTTGAAAACAATAGCTAGTGTGATCCCTCCACCCCGAGGCTCAGTTAGCTACCTAGTCTGCCTCTGTCACGTAGACAAGTGGCCTCCAAACAAACAGGACCACATTGTAAATAAGCAATACTATATGTACACTTTCATGTCTCACCCTAGGAACATTAATTCCTAAACAAACAAACAAACAAACAAACAACTAACTAACTAACTAACTAACTAACTAACTAACTAACTAACTAACTAACTAACTAACTAACTAACTAACTAACTGACTGACTAACTAACTGACTAACTAACTAACTATGAACTGTCATGGTGTTGATATTTGGTAACGCATCTTTTGATGTAATCTTTTATGGGAAACGCTTTCTGCTTCATAATATTGTAAGTAAAAAATATTCTCATGATATATGGATGTTTTATGTTGTGTTTCTTGAGTATCTTCGATAAAATGTTGTTACGATAAATATTACTACTGATTTTACCACATTCGAAATTGCTTGCAGGAGCTGACAATTGAATCGGCTATTGCTTTGACATAGCATTTGAATAAAAATCAAAACCGGAAAAGATGAAATGGTAAAAATTGGATCAAGCCGTCAATTTTACATACACAGTCATTTTCAGCAAGAAATACACAGTAATTATATGTATAAGCCATGGAATGGTTCTTGTTAAACATGTTAAAAAAATTTCAACATTTCTTGCCAACGTTATGTTAAATCAATATAATTTTCCATCTCCGGCATAGAGTGGTAAAATACATTATTAGTATGTCGGCTACTAGGGGTTAAATGAGGCAAAATCAATGCAAGCTTAGTGTCACAGCTGCAGAAATATATTATCCTTTGTTTACAGCCCCTTGGAATTTTTTTGTTGTATCATTCCCTCGAAACTTTAAGTGACCAAGCTGTCAAATATATTAAGAACATGAAGTAAAGTTTGAAAACACATTGCAGCTATTTTTTTCTTCAAGTGACACCCGAAGTTGTCACACAGTCATTGAACTAGTGAAAACGATAGAAATTACATGTAAATCTGTTGTAGACTGTGCATTGGTTCTAAAGTTTTGAACATGTTCTCTTCTCCTTATTGTAGACTAGGCACTGGTTGTAGAATTTCTCAATTATATGAACAATTTCATTTATAGTGAGTGTACCATGTATCTCATTGTGTTTCTATTTTTCTTTCTTTGCAGATGCGTTTTATTCCAAAAAGTAAACTTTTAGTTATTCTATTTTTATTTAAATTTTGGAGCTTTAGCTCCCTGATCACAAATGAAAAATATATACTCGTAGTACATGTATATATTTGAAGTTGTAATTTATAGTATACATTTTTTATTTGTGGGCAGGGAGCTAAAGCTCCGAAATTTAAATAAAAATGAAATAGAATAATTAGAAGTTTACTTTTCGGAATAAAACGCATCTACAAATAACACATTTAGTTTTTAACTTGTTCTCCTCTATTGTTGTAGAGTGTGAAATGGTTATAAAGTTTTTTTACTTGTTCTTTATTATAATTTATCATACATTTCAACTGTGAACGTCGAGCATTTTAACTGTCTGCAAAAAACAGCCAGAAAAAACTAAGTCTAAACTTTCTGCACATTTCGAGTCTGGAAAAAACCTAAGTCCACACTTTCCACACATTCAGAGCCCCCCTCCCCACAATTCCACACTTTTCACAGATTTAAGAGAATTTTCTGCATTAAAAATGATTTTAATGTGTAAAAACGCTATATGTCTGCAGAATAATATTGATCTTCGCGGACATACAGGTGATTTCCGCACATGTCCAAGTACATTTTGAAAGATTAGGTGTACTTTTTGAAAGATTCCGCCTGTTTCTACACATTTTTGCTCTTTATCCACCGATTTCCCACACTTTTACTCTTTTTCCGCAGAGAAGTGCAGACATTCTACAGTCGGGACCTGGCCACCCTTTGCAGCCAAATTTTTCATCATCTTATTCAGGTTCTGGACCCAGTTCTGCACCTGTATGTTGTCAGTGTTATCGCGTTCCTCTCACAATTTGTCACACGAGCCCAATGATATTCTCAAAATATTGGTGGGGGGGGCAAAATATATGTCGGCCCCCCCTGTGTAAGGCATTGGGGGGGGGGGCAGGTCCCTGCTGGCCCCGGTGGTTCCTACGCCTATGTGTATTGGTGTTCCTTTAGGCTGTGTAATAATAACGACAGAGAATTTTAAAATTTATATTATTAACGTTTTCAAGCACTACAAGGCTCCTTATCAAATAAAATGTCTCCACAAAATTAACAATATACTACTACATTTCAGTATTTCAAAATGGCGGAAGGTCCACACATACAATTTTTCTTTCACTGATTTATCAACTTGGATAGTAGTGTGACCTACCAGCTATTTAACTGAGTAGTAGAATATCTACTACTTTCATTTAGTAGTGATTTCTTAGCATCTAGATTCATCATCGTAGAAGGTAAATAAACCTACTCAGATGCTTCTCTTCTCGTCAAGAAGCCACATTTCGGTGGACGTTCCACCTGCATCAGGCTTGTCTGGCAAAGTGCGCCGAATATTGTTGTTTTATACTCTGCTTCCGCGTTGAGTCATGTGATGGGTGGAATTCCCAGTCACGTGAAGTCTTGAAGAAGTCTTCGTCGCCATTTTACGAGAATGGGAGAAAGATAACAGAATCTCTCAGAAATTGTACAGTAGGATCTACCCGACGTCCGAGGAGATCCCTAAGTTCTATGGACTGCCTAAAATACACAAAAAGAACACCCCCTTACGGCCGATAGTGTCTAGCATAGGTAGTATTACTTATCCAGCTGCAAGATACTTGTCTTATATCCTTAACCCCATCAAAGGAAAAACAGAACATTCAATCAAGAACAGTGAAGACTTCGTGAATAAGATCAAAGACTTGGAAATTCCACCACCGCGTGAACTTGTCTCCTACAACGTCTCGGCACTTTTTACAAGTATTCCGGTCGAACACGCTATATCTATCATCAGGAAAAGATTAGAAGAAGATGTAACTATGAGCACTAGGTGTGAACTAGATGTCGACCAGTTAGTAACTATTTTGAGGTTTTGCCTAGAGACCACATATTTTGTGTGTGAGGGAGTCTTTAATAGACAAATACAGGGAGCCCCGATGGGGTCACCAGTTTCCCCTGCAGAGGCTGATCTCACTATAGAGAACTTCGAAAAGAATGTCCTGGCCAGTGCCAGTCAAACCTTCTGTTAATTTATAAAAATAACACCAACATGTGTTCACTTAGCTTTATTCACAATGTACACTGCCAGTCCAGCTGGTATATTTACAACGTATACATTATGTAAGCATGTTAGACATTCCCATCATTTTTTTTTTTTTTTTTTTTTTTTTTTTTTTTTTTTTTTTAAACTAAACATAAAAATGCATACAAAAACATTAGCATGCTACATAACTAAACTGTACATTAACAATGAGCTGCATCACTGAATACTATCAATTCCCATTTTTCAACATCTCCAACATAGGGAAACACTATGTAGCTGTCACTGCTTTTAAGTCTCTTCACTGCTTTCTGAGCTAACACAATGTCCCCAATTGTACCTTTTCTCAACTTAGTGCTGAGATCTATCATATCAAAACCAAGGTCTGGTCTAGTCCCCAGTTCAACTTTCCAACAATGCTTCTTAGAGTAGTGAGTTCATCATATGTTAGCAATTCATTCTTAGGGGCACACATTCTTTCAGCATGTAATGTGGAAAAATCAATGTCACTGACATAGTCATTTTGATCTAAAACTATTCCTCTCTCATCTTGAGACAATTTGAATCCAACATATTGAAAAATCTCCCTCCTCCAACTTTCTGGTTTTGAAACGTTCTCTTATTTGCCTCATCACTATTTCATCAAATTCCTCATCACCACAATGTAGAAAATCATCAATATGACATCCTAACACCACTAATACTTTCCCATCTTTCTTGAGTATGAACAATGCTGGGTCCATTTCACTTTGATTACAGCCTACACTTTGTAATACTTCAATTACACTTCTGTAAAAGCACCTAGCAGCATCATTTAACCCATAGAGACACTGTTTTAGCCTCCCCTATTTCCCCTTCTCAGTTCCGGCCTCTTTTTCCTCACATAATGTTTTTCAGCATCCTCAAACCCCCGTGCCACCAGCCTGGCTTTAATCCCAGATTCCTTCCTTGTCAGCACCCAAGTGGTAGAAATACATGACTGACCAATATCTTGCACCTCCTCATAAGTGTTACACAGTCTAAGCTTCTCTAACTCTGCTTCTTTAGCTTCTCTGCATTCACTGTTGTCATGCTGTTCTCTTGGCACCATGACAGCATTCACTTCTTCCTCCACACACTTTTGCCATTTCTCCACCCTGTCCAAATTCACACTTAAATCTTTTTCTGCATTTTCTATTCTCACATTATACCATGCTCTATTATTTCCTGTTGCCTTTCCAGCCGTTGAGAGAATTGTAGCATTTGTCCAGTCATCATCGTCTTTCATTCTGTACTTAATTTTATCACATGCTTTAATAATATCTTTTGCCTGAGAGGTGATATCTATTCCAAATTCTTCATAAGGAATACTTTCTTTGTCACACTTTTCTTCTGATTCAGTATTTGTACCCGCTGTATTTTCAACATGGTCACTTTTTGACCTTTCTTCATATCTAATTTCTTTTCCAGCTTTCAGTAGTCTATTTGTAGACACCCTAATAATGGCTCCACCATGCCTCACAAATACAATCTTTCCATCATGAAACAGCACTGATCCTGGGCCGAGCCATCTGTCACTCCCCTCTCTCTTGTAATATATTCTCTCACCATTCTCATAGTGCTCTTCACTGGCTCGCACCTTGCCACGTAACGCCCTCCTTATCTTTTCATCTGCTTCATAAGCAATGAATGCTTTTCGGGCAGCATGAAGAGCATTAAGGTGCTTTGCGGAAGTCTCACTGGCCGTTGTGCCACATTGTCAGTCATTATGTTAGGCAAGTTGGGATTTTTTCCAAAAACTAGCTGGTAACTACTGAAGCCATAGTACATCTGTAAACTATTTTTAGCAACATTCGCCCAATAAAGAAGCACAGATATAGGAACACCCTTACAATCCTCACGCAACTTCAATAACATCATATCAATCACTGCATGATTACGTTCGCACAGGCCATTTTGCCATGGACTCTCCCCAGCTGTTGTCAGCACCCTCACATTCAATATGCTAGCTACCTCTCTTAACTCCCAGTTTGAGAACTCCCCACCATTGTCTGTCATAATAGCCCCCATCACGCCATACCCAGCACCTATCCAGTTGGACATTATCTTTTCAACTACAATTGATGGCTTCTTTGAATTGATAATGACAGAAACAGACAATCTTGACCAGACATCTATCATGTGTAATATCCAACTGTTGTCCCACTTCTTGAGGTCCATGTGTACAACTTGATTGAATTCTGTGGCTAGTGGTAGAGCTACACTGGGTCTGGGGGGAGTTTTCTTGTAAAGCTTGCATACATCACAATCTTGCACCATATTTTCCAATTCTTCACCAAATTCATCCTGCCACACTCCTGCATTCATGAGCAACATCTTTAATTTCTCTGTAGTTGGATGAGGAAACTGTTGGTGCAGCTTTAATAGCACCTTCTGTCTCTCTACTTTCTTCATGTCTGCTAACTACACAGTGTATACTTCTTCATATTTCAGCTGCTCATCTCCATCAATGGGTACACAGTAATGCCCACTTCTAGTTTCATTCAATGACACTTTCACTCCCATGATTTCTGCTGTATCACTTTCTAGATTAAGCTTGATTTTTGCTTTCTTCATAGCCTCTTTAGACAAAAGTAAAGGCAAATCCGAGTCCACCACATCAGTTTTCACAACAACATCCTTTCCTGCCAATTTAGCTGGTATTTCATAACATCCCTTGGATAGTTTTCTCTCGCCACCTCCAAACTTGAAAACTTTACTACCTGTAGACATGGTCACTTTATCTCTGTCACTGTCACATAGATTAGCAATATAGTCATTCATCCATGCTTGGCCGCACACAGTGCTGGAGCATGCACTGTCTAGTACTGCACATCTACTAGCATCAACTCGAAGCTCAGTCATACTTTCTCTATGGTAACCAGTGAACATCACAATATTTTCCTCCTTTGGCTTTTCCTCTTCAGTCACATTTACATTCTTCATGTTTTCCCAAGAATAGGGGCACTGAGCCACCAGATGCCGGTAGGAACCACAAGCACCACACAGTCGCGTTCTTCCATCTGGTCCAACATCATTCACAGGGCGGGTACCTCTTCCTGCACTGTTACTGTTTCCCTTTTCACTGTTTCTGCCCACTGCAGCATTATCCCAACCCCTTCCTCTGAATGACTGACCTCCCCTATAACCACCTGTACCAAAACCTCTACGCTGATTGTTGTATTCTCTACCTCTGTACACATAGCCAGCAGCTAGAAGTGCCTCATGATCTTGATCTGCTATCAGTGTAGGTTCTACTTTTATGGCATATCTATCGGTTGCATACAGCTGTTCACCAAGGAACTTTTTGAGAGACTTTTTGGCCTGCTCATACAATGAATCCCTTGCAGAAAAATCTAGACCTGTCATAACCAGTTTCTTCTCATTAACAGTTAAATTTGCTCTTTTTATCAGATTGAAAGCCAAAACCAATTCAGGCAATTGCATGCCCTTATTTGCTATCCTATTGTATTTCATGTCATAATCAGCTATGCATGCTTGTATGGTGGAATGGTCACTTTTATTTCTTGATATGCTGTCAAATTCCTCATATTTCTCCAATTCTTCTTCAACTTCATCCTTTCCCAACTCTTATCCAAATAGTCGGCCAATGTCTTGAAACCTGTAACTTTCATCAAATCTTCACCTTTGATATTCTCAAATACTTTTTCTCTGATGTTGTTGAATCTCTTATCTTTATCATCATCCTTATACGGCAGACTCATAGCCACTATAATCCCCCTATCCTTCTTCTCCACCTTGGTCAACAAACCCCATCCCTGTAACTGTGTTTTATAACTGGAGTAATTTGAACATTTATGCAGTAATGGCATGTACACTTTCTCACTCTGAGCCATGGTTGAATTGTTACTGTCACCAGCTGAGTTGTCACTTTCAGAATCACAAATAGTATTATCAGAGTCACTGTCAGTATCACTTATTCCTCCAATATCAACTGTATCTTTATAGTCTAAATCTAGTCTCACCACAATTCTACTCTCACTGTTCTGCCAAGCAAGCTCCTGCCACTGTATTGACATAGCTGAAGAGACATCTTCCATTTTACTATATCAAGTGGCCCTGATGGGACTCGAACTCATGACCCCAAGGTTGTGAGACCAGAATGATACCATAATCCAAAGCAGCGGGCTGTTAAAAGGTTACTCGGACGAGCCGATGTCTCTGTAACCCCCAGCCTACATACTTAGTCAATTATCATCTCAACCCAGAGGTCGTGGGTTCGAATCCCACCTGAGGATGGAAATTTTTGGGAGATCTAATGTTCCAGCCGTGTTGGGATTCGAACCCACGACCTCTGGGTTGAGATGATAATTGACTAAGTATGTAGGCTGGGGGTTACAGAGACATCGGCTCGTCCGAGTAACCTTTTAACAGCCCGCTGCTTTGGATTATGGTATCATTCTGGTCTCACAACCTTGGGGTCATGAGTTCGAGTCCCATCAGGGCCACTTGATATAGTAAAATGGAAGATGTCTCTTCAGCTATGTCAATACAGTGGCAGGAGCTTGCTTGGCAGAACAGTGAGAGTAGAATTGAATACACAAGCAAACTTGGGGAAAAAAATATATACAGTCTCACCACACTTTCATCAAGAAATCCTGAGTCAGACATCTGACATTTCACTCAACTCACATGGTCCCCTATTATCACTCGCTAACTTTGGCATCTACACTTCACAATACACTGTTCAAAACAAAACTACTATGTCCACTGTATCCAGCAGTTGTCTCTAAACTAATATCACTGTCACATTTCTCACAAGAAACCACGCTTTAGCTACCATTTGTTAATTTATAAACATAACACCAACATGTGTTCACTTAGCTTTATTCACAATGTACACTGCCAGTCCAGCTGGTATATTTACAACGTATGCATTATGTAAGCATGTTAGACACCTTCTGTCTGGTATAGATATGTAGATGACACGATCACTGTCTTGCCTTCTAACCAAATCAATGATTTCACCACATACCTGAACACGATTGATCCACATATACAGTTTACTACTGAAGTTGAAGTGGACAAGTTAGCTTTTCTTGATACGGCTACTGAACGTTTGGAGAATGGCAATCTGAAGGTGACCGTTTACAGGAAACCGACCCACACTGATCAGTATTTGAACTGGTCCAGTAATCACCATTTAGAACATAAGAGATCTGTTGTGCGTACCCTTCTTAGACGTGCTGACCGTCTGGTCACAGAAGAAGTAGACCGTAAGGAGGAGACCAAACACGTGAAAGAAGTTTTTATGGTTAATGGTTACAAACCATGGTCATTCAAATGTAAATAAATGTAAATGTGGTGGTTTATAGTCCTGATCCCAGTATGGCTCTCACGACTTTACAATTTACACCAGGTCATTCGCACACTTATTGATCAGCATTTGATCAGTTCTCGTATACTTGCATCGGCAGCACATTCAGCACACAATGCTCATCAGTCACACAATCACTCACTCACTCTTTCAACCCAATGACCTGTACCTATTTAACGTGTAGGTACCACAGAGCAGTGTGCAACCTGCTAGGGGTAGGTTTGTTCAACACCTACCACCAGAACCGACCAGGAATCAAACCCACGACCTTCTGGTCACGAATCCAACTCCCTAAACATTCGGCCACGGAAGCACACAAGCTTCAATTCAAAATCCCAGAGAAACACCAACGTCAAGAAACTGAAGAAAACATGGATGGCTCACAGGATGATTCCCTGTACAGATCCCATATAGTTTTTAAACTTCTTAATGTCTATAATTGTATATAATTTTAGCTTTTTGTTTTATCTATGGATATTTATATGTTTTATGCATGTTAATATCTGAAATAAATAAACAACAATAATAATAATAATAATATGCAAGGAACTTCAGAGGTGATCCAGAGAATCTTCAAAAACCACAGAGTGCCCAGTTATAACAAGCCGTTCAACACCTTGAGATCCAACCTGGTCAAGCCCAAAGACAAGTCTGACCCACTAAAGAAGTGTGGTGTAGTTTACTGCATATCCTGTTCCCAGTGCAAGGAAGAGTACGTCGGTGAGACTGGAAGGAACCTTGGCACCAGAATGACAGAACATTTTAATAAGAACAACCTGGAGTCAGCCATACAGATCCACGACAGCAAAACTGGACATGTGATCCCAAAACAAGAGGTGAAGATCATTGGACAGGAAGAGAATTGGAGCCGAAGAAAAACCCTTGAAGCCCTGAAGATCACCACACGCAGACCCAAGCTCAACCTGAACCAAGGCAAGACAGTCCCCCCAGTTCTGACAAGACTTCTTCAAGAGACTGGAAATTCCACCCATCACGTGACTCAACGCGGAAGCAGAGTGCAAAACAACTACATTCGGCGCTCTTTGCCAGACAAGCCTGATGCAGGTGGAACGTCCACTGAAACGTTGCTTCTTGACGAGAAGAGAAGCATCTGAGTAGGTTTATTTACCTTCTACGATAATATCTACTACTATTATCATTTAAACTTTTGATTCAAGAGCCCCCAGATGGACACACCATCATCAATTACATACAATTACATAATTTAAGTAGGTTGGTCTTGTTATATGTCTCGGAATATTATCCCAAGTATTTAAATATGTGTTACTTCACTGACAGTACTAGCTGTCATAAAGGTAATATCTATTACTATTCTAGTTTATTGTATTTATTTTAGTTTATTTCTAAAATTACTTGTTGGAATTTGAATACTATTCTTTATATAAGACTAGAATATGGTAAACGCTATTTAATTTTACAGTGAATACTAGATGACAATAAATAGATTTATAGTAACTTTATTTATGTATCAAGTCAAGACAATTTAAGAGTTAATCTCAATCACATAGAAAATATGTCATTAATAATACATGTTACATGTAATTCATTGAGTTAGTTATTATACAAATTTTATCATATTGCCACAGTTTATAATTAATTAATGAGAATATCACAGTGGACACCAGGATCAACTATTTTGTTTTATATTTTAATATTACTTCAATTACTAGTCAAGTTAAGGGGACTGTGAACTCTATTCTTACGATTTTATTAAACTTTGATTTTCTCACTCATTATTGCTTCAATTCTTACAAATTACACATTATTTTGTAGATAATTATCTAATCTAATGACACAACATGTTTTGAATTGTATAGATTGATGAACATTTTTCTTATAAAGCAATAAGTGAAAAATTTACAACTTTGCCTGTGAAGCATATAACTGATAGTAAAACATCAAAATGACCAAAATTACTATTCAGTTACAAAATTTGTATATTTATCTAGAAAATCTTGCCTCAATTATTTTTATATTTCCCCCCTTTATCATTTTACACGCATCCTAAGTTTTAAAACCACTTATTTTCTGAATTTTCTTGGAAATCAATACAAAAACGTTCATAATTCATCAACAAAATAAAAAAATCAAAATCCCTAGAAAGGTTTTCTTCAGAATGCATATATCTTCAAATATATACACTTTTGTGAAAATTTGATTTCACGGTTAGAGAGAAATATAAAAAGAAAAATTAATCCACTATGCAAACTTAGTTTTGAGAAAATGGGCTTTGAACATGGCCAATCAATATACTAGAAATATAAACGACTCGTTGTTTATAGCGACCGCTCAGGGAGCATGTTTATGCAGGGAGCCAATCGTGCAATTTTTGTTTTAAGATGGCGGCCAAGTCATATTTTGCAGATACTTGCAAAAATTCAGCGCTATCCGCTTCAAGCAGAATGCTCAAACCTGACACAAAACTAAAACCTCAATAGCGCTATACAAATCATTCATCTACTTAACCAACAACACTGTGTATAACCACGAAATTGTCCAGTTTCTGACAAATTTTGATATTATTTTGCCCACCTAGCGCCATATTGAATCTCCAACTCAAGTCTCGCGAGAGTGAAGTTAATATTGAGTTTAAAATCAAAACATTTTAAAACAGGAAATCAATGTTTCAGTTAAACCTTAATTAGGAAAAGGTTCCCGATTATTACTGTTTTAATAAATATTTTGTACTAATTTCAGTATTCATTCTCCGGTTGCCATGGAGAAGACAGGTGCTGGAAAATGGCAGAAACATAACGCGCCCCCTTAACACACAATACAATATAAATGAAAGACCCGTTTTTCTTATTTAAGAACAGATTCCCAATAAAAAATATCATAAATACAAATAGTTATTTAGTTTATCTTCATTTCTTTCACTATGATTAAAACAAAATCGAATTAGACACCATTTTAATTTTAATATCATCAGGGATTTTTTTTACATCAGCAGATGATACTTTTTGAAACCATGCAAAAATCAAATATGGACAACACCGGTAAAATAGTTGAATAAATATTGCTTTATTCTTTAAAAAAAATAATTAAAACATTTTTTACAATACTGATATATTAGACAATCACTATGTAAACTTAAAAAGATTTTGCGGTTTGCATTGTGAATATCATAATCAATTAATTTCTAGTGCTGCCAATTCAAAGATCACAATGCAACCGTAAAAACTGTTAGTACACTGATGCCAATCTTAATGATGTACAATTACTATATATCCATTAACCTATTTCCAACAAACCATATTTACCAGTACTGATGCATATTTTAAAAATAAAACTGTATTTTAGACCATACCTATTGTCATCCACCTAATACCTACGGTCAAGTGTCCCAGTTTGATGTCTGTGGCAATGTTCAACAAGGTACAAAATCTTCAATAAAATGATAATGGCTTAAAGAAATCATACAAATACAATTCTGTCAACCTTCTTGATGCATATTTTCAATATAAAACTGTATTTTAGACCATGCCTATTGTCATCCACCTAATACCTATGGTGGTAATACGCACGGTCAAGTGTCCCAGTTTGATTTCTGTGGCAATGTTCAAGGTACAAAATCTTGAATAAAATGATAATGGCTTAAAGAAATCATACAAATATAATTTATCAACCTACAATAAAATGATAATGGCTTAAATATACAATTTTATTTGAAACATAGAGAAGAATACAATCACACCAAAACCAAGATATTAAAATCTCAATATTCTTGCCTCTTTAGTTACATGCATTCAAATTATTAAAATAAGTTTATTAATATCAGCTCAAAAAACAATTTTAATATGAATTTCATCACCAATTTTCCAAGCAAATTTATTAATTTTCACTATTTATTTTCAGATCATCAATACTGATCATACAACAAGATGCCCCTCCAGTTGATTGCAAGCAACAAGATGCCTCTTCAGTTGACCATGGCAATTCAATACAAAATCTGGTTCAGCGGCTGCAGAAAAAAATACAAACACCATTTAAACTAATTCTAGTAAATTTTCTTTCTAGAACTTTAAGTAAAAATAAATTACATCCCGCACAATAATGTAAATTGGCGCCTAATAAAAGTGAGAATAATTCATAAGTATAATCAACGACAGGCCTCAACAAATTTGTAAAATTACACAGTATCAGTCTAGATGAATTCAACCAAATAACTAATATAGAATGAATTACAAATATATTT
Source organism: Streblospio benedicti (assembly GCA_019095985.1). Taxonomy (NCBI): domain Eukaryota; kingdom Metazoa; phylum Annelida; class Polychaeta; order Spionida; family Spionidae; genus Streblospio; species Streblospio benedicti. The sequence continues at coordinate 1,941,251 of CM032666.1, forward strand.
AAAGGTACAGCAAAGTAAAATATACACAACTCAGAATTGTGCAACACATCAATTGATACACCAAGATCTTCAACTGCTAATACATGTGTACTTAGGCAGCTAATATCACAATTCACAAATGTGTCAACTACATGTAAATTCAATTTTATTTTACCTCATTTCAGATTATTCTCTACTGCAAGAACCAAGAAAATCAACACGTAGTGAAATACCTGCATCATCCCATGACTGTGCCCGTCATGAAAGTCCATTCAATGACCGTGGCTCTGATGAAAGTATGTAAAATATCTTCCAAATGCTAATAGTTAGAGACAGTTAATATCATTATAACATATTTTTATCATTATTTTATTATTATTACTCTTAAAACAATTGAACAAAGTTTCAACTACATGTACAGGTTTTAATAATTTTATTTCAGTGACAACGCCATTTACATAATTATACATCAGCATTTGCAACAATATATTACATATAACACAAACAACATGTTTATATTACATGTACATATATTATAATACAATATGGCCCAGCCCTATGGGCTTATAAAGTCAACTATTAAATTTACATATATTTGGTGCTATTATATACATAACATTTTATCTTGAAAATATAACATCCTTTCTTCTACTGAAACAATTTACAACATATTTTGCAGTATTGCAAAAGTAATTCTCAAACATAAATTTAATTTCCATTTCCATTACATTTTATTTAACCTCATTTCAGATTATTCTTACCAAGTGGCCTCACCAAGAAAATCAACACATACTGAAATACCTGCATCATCCCATGGAAGTGGCCGTGATGAAAGTATGCGAAATATTTGCGCAGTAAGCAGTGAGTCTATAGCAGAACATCCTCTCAATGTTGTACTTCAAAATGTGCCTGCTGATGGTGATTGCTTTTTTCACTGCCTCCATCAAAGCAATGTAGGGAATCTGCAAAATACACATTCATACAGAATACAGATATGTCGCTTCATCTTTGAACACTGGGAACAATACTATGAAACAGCACAAGCATGTCACAATGTAGGTTCTGTTAACAGCAAATATGATTATTGGAATCACATGGCAATGACACATGAATATGCAACACAGTGTGAAATTATAGCTGCATCAGTTTGTTTTAATTGCAATATAACTGTTTGGTTACAAACTTCACAACCTTCTAATGGCTCTACAACATACATTAAAAATAGTTTTGAAGTTCATGATTCAAACAAAAATGTACATCTTCTTTTGTGCGGCAATCACTACCAGATAATGAAATTTAATACTAACTCATCCAACAAAAGGCAAATTGCAATTGAAAGTGAGCTGCAAAAACAATGTGAACTGTCAAAAACAGACTACATTGCACCATCATCTTCAGAAAACACTCACTTCAGAAAAAAAAATTCGAAGACAGAAAATTCGGAGATCTCTGTCAAAGTTATCAAATAACCCTGAAATGTTGTGGAAAAACGGTCAACTGTACATTATATTCCACCTTCAACA
>CM032666.1:1942852-1961619 GCA_019095985.1 Streblospio benedicti
CCTGAGGTTTACAATGCATATTTGCATATCAAAGCGAGGGGCACACTCCAACAAAGGCTACACTGAAGTACCGCATGCTGAGACTGAAGCACCTACAGTAACTAAGTTCATCTTGAAGAACAACAAACTAACCACCATAAAAGCTTCAGGATTTTGCTTGTATGTGCTTCTTGAGGAGCTTGACCTTTCCAACAATGACATGTCATACATCAATGAGGCAGCATTCAGAGGTACAAAGATATCAACTTTAAACTTAAAGAAAAATCAAATGCAAGTTTTACCCAGATTTGCTGGAATAGACGGAATATTAAGCAATTTGAACGTGGGTAACAACAATATCGGCGACATATCCACGGTAGAATATCTTATTATTACAGCTTTAACACATTTCTCTGCTGCATACGGCAACAAGTTTACAAGTATTGCTAACTTTTCTCAAAACAACCTGCTAACTTTGCAAATCGGTGGAAATGCAGCACTAAAAACAGCGGATGTTATGTCACTAGAGACATTGACGATTATCAAGCAAAATCCAACTCTCAGAAACCTACATATAATTTCGATGAACCTGGCCGATTTTCCAGACCTTTCTGAGCTGACCCCACCCAGACACACTTGACTCTTAGTTGGAGCTCGATGGTGAATATCCCAGCCGAAAACCTGAATGTCCTAGGAAAGTTGATGTGGCTCAATCTGGGTGGAAACTCACTTGCAATGCTGCCATCATTTTGGGGTGTTGCTTCATCACTACAATATCTGTATCTGGGTAAGAAGTCCCATTAAAAAGAAATTATAAACAAGTCAAGAATGTGCAAATTGTAACATTCATTATGTAGTAGAATATTCATGTTGGTCAAATTGACAACTTGTTGTTATGTTTGCTTTGTGTTTGTTTTGTATGTGGATCTATAATGAAACTAAATGTAATGAGCATCTGCTTTATTTGAAGACTTCTTTTGATTCCATGCTACACATAAAAATCCAAGTATATATTTGTAGGATGGAATAAACTGAATGGCCTGCGGTGGAAATGCAAACACAAAGCTGACAACTCTTAGGCTAGAAGAGAACCATCTCACTTCTAATGCCAGCATTGACCGCATATCGCACGTCCCTCTGCAAAATCTCTACCTGGGCAGCAATGCGTTCACCCAACTACCGAGCATACAAAACGAGTTGTTTCCCAGCCTTGTAAATTTAAACATGAATGGTACAACAATTGTGCATAACACCAGTTAGTCATTATCCACTTTGTAAAAAAACAGCAAAATAGTTGCATAGCATCATATAACATTTTTGCGTAAGCTTAAATGAACCCAGGGGGCTTTTTTGTACAGTAAAAATGATGCATCTTGACGTGCATTTTGACTTGAAAACAACTAGAGCACTGCACACCCAGTTCGTGTACACACCCAGTTCGTGTGTTATTTAAATAAAATTGTTATGCTCCAAACAATTAGCACACACTATTACTACTTTAAAAATTATTGCTTTCCCGGTTCCAAAGTGAAAAAATAAAATTTCTACTAAGATCTAATGTAAATAAACATGTTCAAATCCCCGATTATCGCCACGCACGAACTGGGTGTGCATGCAACAAATTGCACCATAGATCTTATAATTTTAATGAATCAGAATAAGTGTGTTTATCAAGCGACAATATAAGTAAGTAGCTTTATTTTGACACATCAAACACTATTGTGGATTTATTAATAGCTGTGTTACGATTGTTTAAACTTTAAAATGCACGAACTGGGTGTGCAGTGCTATAAATCTAATTTCTGTAAATTATCAAAAAAAGTCATTAGAACATCATTCATTACAATGTAACATATAACTAATGTAAAACAAGAATATTTCATGGCTATTAAAGTTTGCAACTTTCATTCATAAATTATTTTGTGACTATTTATAGTCTATGGGCCCGGTAAAGTTGATTTGCACCCCCCAGGACCCTCCGCAACACATTGATTGTTTTAATGCTTGCAAACACAAGACTAACTTCCTTGTCCTGGTTCCAAGCAACCACGACATAAAGGCAAAGAACATTAAACACACGAAGAACGTAAGCACGTGGAACGTAACCCTAACTACGCCGAGGCAATATTTATTTCTTAATTGCCTCACTAATTGGGGTGGATGCTAAAATCCACCCGCCTCGGGCACCTACTCTAGCTTTGCTTACATTCTCCCCAGTTTTCATGGTTTCACTTGAAACTCCGGAAGCTGGCTAAAACAAAGAACATTAAAGAAAACAAGATACATGCAACACAATTAAATCAAGGCTGCTCCACGCACAGGCACACACTCAGTCAATGCTTCGGCCTGGCACTTCCTCCACCGGGGCCTCTTTGAAACTCCCAGGGGTGGGCGACCAGCAGCCGACCCTGGTAGCCAGCCAGGGGTATCCCAACGGAAGTGTAGGCAACGTGCCCCGGTTGTGGTTGGCACTCCAAACGCACTCTCTGCAAGTATACAAGCAGCCGAATTCACCCAGGACTTCAGTGACTTTCACCACGGGCCTGTCGTCGAAACCAGCTGGTGGTGAAGCGCCTGCCTGCAAACTAAGGTAAAATTATACATGTAAAGAGACGAATTCATTAAAATAACAAAACTAACCAAAATGCCAGCAAAGAAAAACCCTTCCCCAGGCCGAGATCATTTCTAAACGAAGCATCACGCAATGAGCCTACTCTTCAGCACTGCTCTCGGCAATGATGTCCGCAGAAAATCACCCAGCCAAATTTGTGTCCAGGGACTACCTAATTTCCTAACTGAACACTCCGAGGCACTGCACAAGCGAAGCACTGAAAAGCGCCCAGTGCCCCTGCAAAAATAAAAGTTCTGCCCTTGAACCTCTAGACTAGAACTAGCACTGGGGAGGCATGAGCTGAGGCTCAAAGATCCTTGCCAAAGGGATCACGATGGCTCGGTTCGGTTTTCCACGACGAAGGTCCATGGACTCCAGCCAGGTCCCGCAACGAGGAGTCATGGAGAGGCAATAGCCGTATGCAGGCAGCCCACCGTTGCCTAGACTAGCACAGTGACTGTCCAAGAACGTGGGCCATGGACCCGTGCAGGCTAAAGTCCTCGTGCCAATCGGCAGACCGTCCGGATGGACATCATGGTTTGTGCTCCTCCTCGGACCTCCTAAGCGCATGAACCAAAGTTTGGAGATGGATTACAGGTATTCCTCATCAGAAACAATGGGTCAGGCACGCTTGAGAGAATTCCTCCTTGGTGAACATAAACGCCGTACGCGTTTGGGTCGTCCGTTGTGGTTACGTTCCAGACAACAGCGACTCATATGACCACGTATGGCGCGAAAGAGACTTCCAGGTACTAACGTACCCCGTACTTGCATACACGCATGACATATGTTGGGCACGTGACCCCAACGAAAGTAGGCTTGGCTCGCACACAGCCCCGAGGAGGACCACTTGCCCCTTTGTGCACTCCCCCAGGTGGGGACCTGGTGGCAGCAAGGTGGAGGCAGCAGTCAGAAGCTGTAGGCGATCCAGCCATCGTCCTAGCACGGACTATCCATTAAACCGTTCCCTTCACACAGGTGTCCGTCACTCCCAGGTTAAGCAATTCACATGGATTGCCTCCTGTGAGGTGGCAGCAGTGTGAGGGAGTAGGTATCACGGATGGGGTGTGGAGGTGCACTCGAAGAGGGCACCGTCCAGTGATGGGAGTCCGTCCAGATTAACCCCATACAAGCACCTTACTAACACAAGCAGGACGTGTACACACTGCCCTGTAGTCATAGCATAGGTAAATCACTGGCTTCATCATTGATTGTGGAAGGCCTGTTCAGTACGCCATTAAAGTGTTCTGCCCATCTCTCCAGGAGTTTCTCCTTGTCGGTGATCAGCGTTGACCCGTCAGCACTGAGGAGTGGGGCCAGAGATCCAGAAGTAGTAGGGCCATAGACTTCCTTCAAGCTGTTGTAGAAATTCTTCATGTCGTTCCTGTTTGCAAAGCCCTGGATCTCATCTGCTTTGCTGCTCAGCCAGGAATCCTGCATGAGACGCAACTTTGCTTGGATGGTGCTCTTTACATTTCTCAGACCGTCTTTCTTTGATATTGATGTTGGGTCGGCAAGATGAGCTTTGTAGGCACTATACTTTTCCTCTAGCAGCTGCTTGATCTCCGCGTCGTTTTCATCAAACCAGTCTTTGTGCTTCCTGGTGGTCAGCCCAAGGCACTCCATGGCAGTGTTATACACTGTATCACGGAGTGCGGCCCAGGCCGTCTCAACATCCTGGCCTGTTAGCACTGTGGCGTCCAAGCGTTCTTCCAAGGTGTCAACAAGTGACTGTTTGATATTGCTGACCTTCAGCTTGCTGATGTTCAGGCGTTTTGGCGCTTTCACACCCTGTGGCCGTCTCTTGGGTTCTACACGGAGCTTCAGTTTAGAGACGACGAGTCGGTGGTCTGTCCAACACTCTGCGCCACACATGGCCTTTGTGACTCGAACGTCTTGCCTGTCCCTCTTCCTTACGATGACATAGTCGATTAGATGCCAGTGCTTAGAGCGGGGGTGCATCCATGTCGTCCTGTTCCTGGTCGGGAGTTTGAAGACGGTGTTGGTGATCAAAAGGCCATGTTCCGCACAGGTCTGGATGATGAAGCCATTGACAGGCTACCTCAAGTCCCCGTTGAAGAGAAAATGGACGCCATACCTACTTTGAAAGAGATCCAGAGAGCAGCCCGACTCTTATCCAGTGGCAAAGCGCCTGGCTCGGACTCCATCCCAGCTGAGATCTACAAAGAAGGCGGTATGGTCCTGACGGAAAAACTTCACCAGCTGTTCCTGCTCATCTGGCAGCACGAGACAGTGCCACAGGACTTTAAGGATGCCTCCATCGTGCACCTCTACAAACGCAAAGGAAACCGCCAAGTCTGTGACAATCATCGTGGAATCTCCCTGCTGTCCATTGCAGGCAAGGTCCTGGCAAGAGTTCTACTCAATCGCCTCATCGCACACCTCGAGCAAGGCCTCCTACCTGAGAGCCAGTGTGGCTTCCGGAAAGACCGCGGGACTATCGACATGATGTTTGCTGCTAGACAGCTTCAAGAGAAGTGTCAGGAACAGAACGCTGACCTGTACTCCACCTACGCCGATCTGACCAAAGCCTTCGACACTGTAAGTAGAGAGGGACTTTGGAGAATCATGGCGGGCACGGATGCCCAAGGAAGTTCATCGCCATCGTACGACAATTACACGATGGTATGCTGGCAAGAGTCCAGGACTACGGAGAGACCTCTGACCCCTTTCCTGTCGCAAATGGAGTGAAACAAGGTTGTGTCCTTGCCCCCACCCTGTTCAGCCTCATGTTCTCGGCCATGCTGACAGATGCCTTCAAAGACGCCGACGTGGGCATCGGCATCAAGTATAGGACTGATGGCTCCGTCTTCAACCTCAGGAGGCTTCAAGCAAAACCAAGGTTTCCACAGACACCATCAATGACTTGCTGTTTGCCGATGACTGTGCCCTTAATGCTGCTACAGAAGCTGACATGCAACACAGTGTTGCAAAGTTCTCTGATGCTTGTGACAATTTCGGCCTCACCATCAGCACGAAGAAGACTGAGGTGATGCACCAGCCAGCTCCAGGAAGCGGTATGTTGAACCCGAACATCTTCATCAACGGGCAGAGACTGAATGTGGTGGACAAGTTTACTTACCTTGGTAGCACACTCTCCAGAAACGTTGTCATTGGTGACGAAGTTAACGCCAGACTCGCGAAAGCGAGTGCTGCCTTTGGCAGACTGTACTCAAAAGTCTGGAACAGGAGAGGGATCACCACAGCGACTAAGATCAAGGTGTACCGGGCCGTTGTTCTCACCGCACTTCTCTATGGCTGTGAAACATGGACAATTTACCAGCGTCATGCCAAAAAGCTGAACCACTTTCACACCACCTGTCTCAGGAAGGTTCTCGGCATAAAGTGGCAAGACAGGATCCCAGACACTGATGTACTCACTCGTGCTGACCTGCCCAGCATCTACACCGTCCTGATGCAGTCCCAGCTTCGCTGGGCCGGGCACGTGGCTCGCATGTCAGACCACAGGCTTCCAAAGAAACTTTTGTTTGGCGAGCTACAGAATGGCAAGCGTTCTCAAGGTGGACAAAGGAAGCGCTTCATCGACACACTCAAAGCCTCGTTGAAAGCCTTCAACATTGATCACAACACATGGGAGCAGTCAGCGCAAGACAGAGGAAAGTGGAGATCAACTGTCCACCAGGGTGCCAAATCATGTGAAGCAAACAGGACGGCAGCAGCTGAAACGCGACGGCAAGCCAAAAAGAGCAGAGCTGCCAACCCTGCAACAGTTGCCACCATTCCCTGTCCTCACTGCCCGAGACTCTTCCGTGCACGAATCGGCCTGACCAGCCACCTGCGCACCCACAGCAACCCGATGTCATACCCCTAGGGTGGATGATAGATGGTCCTCGTCGTATCGACGGACGAACAACACAAATCACTGGGTAGAGGGGAATCGGTGGAGAAACCCACCAGCCGAAACGGTGGACGAGGATGCCTAGACGTCGTAGGAGGGTCCCGATGATCAGGTGAAGACCATCCAGGTACGTGACCATAGGACCAGTCACAATGTATCATAGTGACTGTCCTGAGGTTGTCGCACACACGTTGACTTCGCGTTCTTGCACTCCGGCAGACCTCATATTCCAAAGACCAGCATGGTGGCTGTCTACAGGAGGGGCAGTGCCCCAGTGAAGGTTGCTGAACTCCTCGTCCCTGCGTCCATGTACCAGGTCCCCCAGGTAGGAGGCGGTCCTCCCACTGAATGCCAGGCAGTCAAAGTGGGAGGGCATCCGGTGCCAACGTGAGGACGTGCACAGTAGGCCAAAAGTTGGGTGGCAGTCATGCCACGTTGGCTCCAACCCCCTTGCCAATACACAGGTGTCCCCCTGCTGTGCCATATCTCCTACCTCTCAGCAGAGGGGTCTTGGGAGGTGTATGCAGGTTGACACATGGTAAGTCGGGTGGGGTGGTGTCTTCATCAGGGGACCGGTTTCCTCACCACCTTTCCCTGCCTCTGGTGAGTCAAGCTCCGGAAGGGGTAGGGCAGTGAGGTGACGCTTTCGCCCGACCTAAGGCAGCTGGTGCACGGTCCCCAGTGCGTTCTGGAACTCCTCAGCCATCCCCACCTGCGGGAAGGGGAGTAGCCGTAGTAGCACAGTGTGGCGTGGGCAGCAGCCCCGTCGGACTCGTTGTTGGGACCCTTGAAGAAGGCAGCCTCCCACCACGTGAGTCTATTACAACTAGCCCTGTACGAGGACCTCGTTGCCTTAGCCCAGGGAACCCTGTCACCCTGGAAGGCAGCACCGGTCACCCGAGGAAGGGGGTCATCAGCAGATAGACTCATCTGTCGAAACATCGTTGAAGGCATGCTCAGTAGCAACGCCCCGTACGGTAGACTGGGTACGATGAGCCCTGTGGGAGGTCCCGATCGCCTCATCCCGAGGATGTTCGTCACCCTGAGGCAGCGTGGATCACTCCAGACAGGTCGTCATCGCTGGTAGGTCTACTCCTTCAAAAGTGTTGTCAAACCACAGATATACACGTTTGTGTACATGGGCAGGCCACAATGTAAAGTGTGACTGTCCCGATGTTCATAATGTCCGCAGTCCCATCGTCGTCCATAACCTCCCTGCGGGTGACTGTCCTGAGCTGGACTGCATAGGTCACTGGGTAAAGGGGAATCGATGGCCTGAGATGGACTGGCCCCACGGGGGTGTCGACGAAAGGGATGAAATTTAAAATTTTAAAATTTCCGAAGATCGTACATCGTTGCCACTGCCTTCCTCCCTCCCCCAAGTTCAAATGCTATAACCAGTTGAGGTTGTGAGGGGCAGCTTTGAACTTCCTCATGAAATCCAGGCCGTCTGTAGGGCCTGGGCATGCATAACAGCGGGTAACAGAAACTGAGGACGTCCCTCTCAGCACTCACGCTGCCATGCCGCGGAGCTGGAATGGTTAGCAAGACACCTTCACCCTGGTACTCGTGTACAGGTTCCAGGTACGCCGTTGCCACCCACTGCTCCTCTAAAGGTCTCCTTCCATTTCCCGCCGTGTTCAGTCGAAGCGCACGTCAAGTCACTCGTACATATACGGTGTCCCAGTACGTAGGCTGACCAACACGGTGGAGTGCTTGGCAAGGGAAGTTACATTGCAGGCAACATACACACGGGGAGGTAGCTCACCCCAGTAGACATCCTCTTCAGCGTATCATGGCTCTCATGGCCTTGTCACTGCGTTCAACCCGACCGTGGCCCCAGGGAGCACACGGTCATGGGCCGGTCAGCACAGTCATTCCATAAGATGTACGCCCTCGGCCACACGAGGCCCTGTGAAGCACTCCCGGACAATCTCACTCACCCGCCAGGGTCCCCATGGCTGCGCCTATTGACGTGTAGCGCACGTCTTATGCCGAGGCGCCATGTGGGGGATACCAGGCAAACGGGAGTGGTCACATCCGGGTGGCCTGGATGAAGGCCTGGCTCCATCAGGGTCCACACGCCAGGGTCTGTAAACGTTGCCGTCAACTCCGTCAGGCTGGCTACGTATGTGTCACATTGCGACGCCCTACGTTACGCCACTTCAGAGAAGCATTGAAAGGGCGTCAGTAATGTACCACGTAGATGACTGATTGTCGCATCTTCGCAGGAGGATCCTGCCACCTCACCATCATCGACCCCCCCCCCTGAGTCAGTCTCAGTGGGAGGGAGGTTGTGAACAGCAGGGTGGCGTCGTTGCTCGTCAGGATGTACAGACTTACGTGTGTTCCGGCACTCATTACCCATCACATGAAGGGGATTTTGATAGAGTAGCCGTAGTAACACAAGGTGCGACGTACACAAGCCGAGTGGGGTGCAGGCTGTAGGGCACCTCATCCTCGAGGGAAGCATCTGAACCACATGAGGGTCGGGGGTCAGCATGAATGACCACCACCGACCTCCCGTGGTGTCGTGGAAACAGTGCATGGAATATGTGTGCTCTGGCGTAGCGTCTCGGAGGCGTAGGCGAGTGGGTCCTATTTCCCGTCCTGCTCTTGCCCTAAAGCCACCCCCATGCCGTCAGGCTGGTATCCACCCAGAGGTGACACTCTTGCCCTGGCCAGGGGTAGTGCAGAAGGGATAGAGATTCTAGGATGTCCACCACGTACCTAACGCCGTAAGGCACTTCAAGATGAGCCAAACTCCACATTCTTCTCAGTGAGTGCAGTGAGGAGTTGGCTATCTCGCTGTGGTTGAGGGGAACGAGGCACGGATAGTATGACGGGAAACCCAAGTAGGTGCGGAGTACTGTCAGGCTTTTAGGCCATGTTCAGTCCTGCAACGCAGCCATCTGGGACTTCCTTAGTCGTGTACCATCGGCCCTGCCCTCGTGTCCCGAGCAGTCCACACGAGTAGCGAAGAGGTGCCAATCAAGTGGCCGAGTTGGCCAGTGCAGAGGAGTCGTGGCTAAAGGCTCACGCACACGAGGCACCCAGATCACACAATGTCCTACAGCACCATCTCCCCCAACCGGCAGCATTGCAGGGGCCGAAGGGCATCGCCTCCACCCCTACAGCCCACGATGAGCTACCAAAGCCATCTTCTCAGCGTCCCTGGGACGCATTGCCGTCTTTCTTCTGCATTCAGACCAAGGGAGCACCCCAGGGCGACTTGGAGGGCTTGAGCATGCCAGACCCCAGAAGCCCAGAGACCCCCTTCGTCCATGTGGTGGCCTATAGTAGTCGTGTTTCACGGGCAATGCATCCCCCAGTGTATGTAGATTTCGTGGGTGATTTTATCACTAAGGCCGACTTCGCCGTCAGACACCACAAAACATCACTGTAGGGGAGTATCACCTCACACAGTCATCGTTCCTGTTCATTCATCAGTACACCATCTTCAGGGACCATGCACTGCAGGTGTTTGGGAGTGCTTGGCAAAGCACTTCCGGAGCACACTGCGGGGCAGTTTCCCTCTCTGTTAGATTCCAAATCCTTCCTCCCAGTACAACACGTCACGACTCCTCAACAGGGCCCTGATGAAGAACATATCAAACGACCTGGGATCAACAGTTGGGAAGACCACTTTAAGCCGTCACATACCTGGGTGTTATTTTCGTCGGCAGTCATGGCTGCTACACGATACACCTGGGCAATAGACGGGACTCCGTTCGCTTCACTCACCCCTGAAAGATGATGCTGACTCACTCCACTCACGGGACCCACAGGGCGGTCAGTACGACCTCCATAGCCTGGGGTCTCCGTAGCGTCTGTGAGGGGTGTGACCTGAACGGTCATCTTCCTGGGGATCCTCCCTTCGAAATAGTTCTGGTTTTCAACTGTGAGGAACACGCGCCCGTTAGACGGCACCCGCTCTAGACAAGTGACCATGTTCACTGAGTCTGAAGTGCGAATGCCCTCCACGAGGCAGTCCTGTCCCCACAGTTGCCGGTTGGTGACAGTAGCAGGAAGGCGCCGCAAGGTGCGAGCCGCCACTGTGCCTCCCCGCTGTACGATCAGTAAGCTGCCCCCCCCTCGTGGACTCCGCCATCACGAGGGGGTTTAGGATGGTGAAAAGTCATGGTCCGCTTGGCGAAGTTCAGTTTGACGCCATTGCGGCCCAACCAATCATGACCTGACAGCAGATCCGGCCCTTGCAGTTTGCCGATGATGAGATCCTGCTCGAAGAACAGGCTTCCTATACCCACAGAGGATGTGATCTGGCCGGTCACCGAGAAGTCATCTCCCCCAGCTCTGTGCAACAGGACGGACGAGGTCCGGAGGGCGGTCCTGTCCTGGCCAATAGCATTGTAGAATTGCTTCGAAAGCATACTAAAGGTAGCACTGCTGTCGACACATGCGGTAGCAGTCCAGTGATTCTGGAGGACCACTCGCACGTGACAGGATATAGGGTGCTCATCGTTGGAGTCCATGTCGAGGGTCTCAGGGGAGACCCTGGTTGAAGGTGGCGATGGTCGCCATGCGCCATCGCCACGGGTGGGGCGACTCGCTCCGGCCCCACGGCGTGATGAGGGAAAACAGTGTAGCACGTACTCGTCACCAGCACACTCCGGCTGTACCACCGAAAAGCAAGAGGAGTGGTGCTCGCAAGTGCCTACATGAACGACGAGGTCCTCCTCAGATATGGGATGGTGGGATGTGTCAGGCCAGTCTATGGCATGCATACTAGCTCCACCGCGCAGTTCCCTGGGGGGAGGTTTTTGGCGTACCTCCCCAGCACCTCTCGCGCCCCCTTGGAGGGCGGGGTACTGGGTTTTAGAAGATGACTGAGTACCTGAGCTATAAGGCACCTTTAAGCGCTGTGTCGCTGCCCGAACATCTCCGAGCTCCGATAACGATGGCAAGTCTCCTCCTGCAGCGATGTACTGCTGCTCATTCCCGACCAATGCATGCTTGCCCAGGCCAGGTGGGGGGTGGCTAGCACCTGTATCGGAAGTGCCAGCTGCCCCTCCGCCTTCCTGGCAGGTAGTCAAGGTCAAGGGGTCAGTCCGCTCCCGCCCCTGGGACACACTGTAGCGGTGTCCATCCATATCACAGTCACGCGAGCCGGTCCCTGCGGGGGGTCCTGCCCAAGGGGGCTGCGGTGCAGGTCATCCATTAGCCGTCGACTGACACTGGGATTGCAGAGACTCAGTCAGAGGAGGGACAAAGTTTCCGTCGTCCGCTCCACGTAGTGTCAGGGGCTGGCCGCCATGCTTGCTGTCCCGGAGTGTCTGCGGCTCTACACTCCGTCGAATCAGTTTCCCGACCCCTTGGAGGATGTTAAAGGGGGCGGGGGTTTGGTTGTACTGAATCGTCGCCCGGAGGGAGGGTCCCCGCGGGAGTTCGACTGCCTTCATCGGTCCAACATCCCCTACGTTCACGCTCTGAGTGATGGGGACAATGCCGGCGTACGTGGACCCTCAGGGTCCCCACATTGTCGCGGACGTCCCCCGAATCGTACAACTCCATAGTCATAGCGCTTCCTGGTGTGCGGGCAGGAGGGCCCAGGGAGTTCTCAGACAGCTGTATACTCCCCCGGGACTCCTGGGCGAGACGTATCCCCTCGGGGCTTCCTGCCCTGAGGCGACCCCCGCTTCCCGACGCCATTTTCCTTCTTTGTTCACCAGCAGACTGGGCCGTCCCCGTGTGTCTGTCCGCCAGCCACAAGGCCCACCCAGACGCCAGGGCAGCATGCTGCTTGAGCATCCGGGCATAGCCGTGCAGGTGGTCGGTCCGGGGCAGGTCAGGGCGTGTTGAGAGCACCTGGGAGAGGCCGTGAGGCAACCCCGAAAGTTCACGGTTCCCACTCGTGACCTGGTCCGGACGGTGATGCATGGCTGGGCCCCTCCACGTGCCCTTCCTTTCTCCCCCCAGTCAGAGGGGTCCGGGTAGGCGGACGCAATGGGGTCCATGAGTCGACGAAATCGAGCCGAGTATCTTTCTACAGCGCCTACGTAAGGGCTGGAAAAATAGCACGAGCTGTGTATTGTCACAGGTGCTGAATGAACAGCCCTGGGACGAGGTTCCTCACAGGGAGAAGGAGGGCATGTGGTCTCTCCCCATCTCTTGTTTGACTGACAAAAAGAGCTCAATGCACACGACATGACATAGCCCTCCCTACGAGCCGTGGACTCGGGCCGCAGCTTCCAGGTAGGGATTCCGGAAGTCTGGCCCTTGTAGCACACCGGGGTCATCCAGGGCATGCGGTGCACGCTGGGCAGGTGACCCCTTGTGTGTGCTCTTCACTTCACTAGTGAGGGCTATGACCTCCCGCTTCCACGCGGTGACCACCTACAGGAGGCTATCCCCTGCTATGAGGAAGTTGGGGGTGGGTGTCGATGGGCGCCACTAGGAAGCACGACAAGGCCCCCGAACACGTCAGGTACAACGCAGCCTCACAAGGGCGCAATGTAGCACAGATGCGTTGGAGTCCTTCCTTGTAGATTTCAAGCTAGTCCAGCATGAGTGTTTGTGCGGTGTGCACTGAAATCACACATGCCAGAGGTCCGTGGGTTCCAGTTTCGAGTGTAGGGTCCCAGGGTCCCGTGTCTGAACCCCTCAATGTCAACCATACAGCATACAGTGGGGGAAAGCCTTGATATCTGGCAATGATTCGAGCATTAAACTCAATCTAGTGCCGAAACCATGCCTCCACATCACCACTGCTGCCAGGGGCAAGGGGGGTTCAAATCCCGGATCCGCCTGGTAATGGGCTGCCCTGTGTCCAGGGATGAGGGTCGCCAAATTGGGGGCACACGCAGCGAACACCCCGACTTCGTCACGTAAGGACGTATCTTGGCAGGGGTTCTTTGAGTTATGTTCCCAAAGCGACTGTGTGGATGTCAGTCGACATGGTGGGGGCGTTATGACCCACGTTCCACGTTCACTGAAAGCATCCGTCGCAGAGGCGATCTTTGTAGCAGGTACGAGGGTGGGGGACACCCCTGGTGTCATGGGAGCGAGGCTCAGACCATGCCCCAGTGGCGACCCCAGCTGATACGGAGGTCTCGCGTTCATGGACGAGTTCCGCGGTCGGGACCGCCGGTCAGGCCTTGATCAGTGGTCATCGCAGCAATGCTAGTCAAGGTGCCCCCTTGGTTCACGGGTGCATGGTGGTGCAGGCCGTGTACCCGGCGTAGCCCCTCGTGTGCCCTTGGAGCAGACCACGTTACGTCCCCACGACGTACGTATGCGAGGCACATTCGAGGGGTACGTTGGCGAGGCACTTTAGCATGCTGACGTCGAATGACCACGTCCTAGGCGTCGTATCATCAAGGGGAGATCCATGTGGTGACAGCGGCTGGCTGCTGTGGGTGACAGAAGTGGAGGATACACCTTCCCGCCAAGCCATCGACGGCATCCCAGGGGATGACCAGTCGTGACCAGAAGCAGGGGTAATCCCAGTGGCAGGCACAAGTATTGGGGGTGACCCCCCTGCGTTCACGGGTGCACAATGCAAGCAGTGGACCAGGTGCGACCCCTACAGGTCTGGAGGTCCCCACACCCATGGAGGGGTGTCTACAGGCAGGGACGCCGGTCAAGCAGTGGTCAGTAGTCATTTCAATCAGGTCACCCCTGGACCCACGGGAGCACGAGGCAAACCGTGGACCAGGCTTCACCCGCACCGGGCTACTAGTTCACACCGCCCTGGGCAGTTGCCCACCGGGGGGTGGGAGGAAACGTTTGCCGGGTGTTTCCTGGTGGTCAAGTCCAATGGGTCAGTTGGGGCGCGCACCAGACCACAAGTCCGCTCACTCCTGGGCAATTGCCCAATAGTGGGGACGGTGGCAGTGTTGGGCCCTTCAGCAGAATCGGCTGGGATGTGCACCGGCTAGTAGTCCCCACGCTCTTGGGCCAATGCCTGGCAGTGGTGACGTTCGCCGGGTGACATTGGGCGGCAACGGCGTGACAGTCGAGCCCTCTGTACGTTCACCGTTCAACGTGCGACATTCAACGTGCAACAGTCAAAGTGCATGTTCAACGTCTCTGTAGGGTGTTCTGCGATCCAGCATGCGAGGACGGAGACCTGCGAGGATGGGTGCTGGTCACCATACGCTTGCCCAGTCCCGGGGGTGTCCAGGGTCCGAGTAGCGGTGGGTGAACCAGCGTGACGCGTTGCATACAGTATAATATAGTAAGTGCGCATAGCAAGTCTGCCAACAATTTCGCTTTAGACAACAATGACAACTGGATCCCCGGCCCCAGCTGCGAAGGTGTGCGCGGGGCACGGGTATCCTATTGTTCAGGGATGCTTTGTCTTAACAAAATGTGACTTCTCGTCATTAATGCGACTTCACTGTTTTTATACAACCTCCAAGCAGAAGGAATCATAACGTCCTCGTGTTGTCAACGTAGATAGTGACTCAACAACGTCCCAGATCTCAATCCCTCCTCCGGCCCCGCATGTATGCATGGGTGTAGAGGGGGTCAAGCATGCTGGGGACGCTGGAGTGATGGTCATCAACTCATGGCGGACACCGGTCAACACGCGCCACGACAGCCCTGGAGGCGTCCAGTGGCTAGGCGGCTGTAGATGACACAGTGACCCCCAAGTGATGGGTAGGCACAACAGTATGTGGGGCCTCCTGGCTTGTAGGTAAATGGTAACCACGCAGGGGTGGACGGGGGTCACTGCCCGCTTGACCCACCCTGGAGGGTCAGCAGAGGCAATGACGGCCCAGGACCTATTTACGTTCATGTTACGGCTCCTAGTGACCATCACGCGATTAGCGTTGCGGGGGTGGACAACCAACCGGGGGGGCGTAATGGTCAAGCGTGTACGTCCTTACGCACTCACGTCGACGCACAACACGGCACAACACGTCCCCAGGTACAGTTCCAAGAACCCGCATGCGCATGCCGTGTCCTTAGGAAAGGAGGTCACAATGTAGTACATTTGTACGTCAGACGTTCGGATGTACATGCCCTAGATGAGCAGGTTTCCAGGAACTCATAGGCGGGTGCCTGGTCCCTGGGAAGTGGGTCAGGATGCAGTGTCCTCGATAAGCAGGCCTCGAGCGGGAGGTCAATGCCCTACCAGCGTGTGCTGCAGGCAAAGACCCTCCAGCCACTGGCGATGCTAGGACTAGGTCGACGTGGCAGCTACTGGGGGCCACTTCAGCGTGTCAGTCGTGTACATCACTTCGGCCTTTCACTGACTCCGGGTGTGAGATGTCCACCTTTTCCGTCTAGCAGGAGCACTCCCACGCGGACCAGGACGGGCATGTTGCTGGACGATTTGCGGACCAGCGAGCGGGAGTTGCAAACAAGAGCCACAAACCCAGAAGACCAGCTGAACACCTAAGCATCAAATACAGGAAGCTGGAACAAGATTTGAAAGACGCTCGCACAGTGTGGGGGAGCAAGTGGGTCATACTCATTGCTGACAAAAAGGTGGGGCACCCCTGAGCTGAGAAGCACAAGGCCAATAACGTCATACTTGAGGCCAAAGGGATGCGCTGGAAAGAGCCAATAAGCAGCTAAACAATTCAACAACAGCAACACTCTCCTTCAGCAATGGCTTGACAGTCTACAAGTCGAGTTGGAGGAGGCACTGAGCATCAGACAACAGGCGAGTTGGGGAGCGACTAGCTGTCGTTGACAACGAGGTCACGCAACTCCGGCGAGACGCGACCTATGTGATATCGTCAGCTAAACTCTAGTACAACCACACCCTGACCTGAGGCGAGGTGATGTCTACGGGTTCATTAGACACCCGTGAGAGAGCAGCCGCAAAAGCATTGGAAAAGTCATGGAAAGCCATCTCTGACACTCTCAAAAGCCAGTACAGGGACTTCATGCCTGCATGGACTACTGTTGAATCATGCACTAAAGAAGATGCCACCCTTGACACTTATCCTACTATGTACACATGTGCGAAGCAGGCAGTAGAAGCCACTTCTGTGACCTTTCAAGAGACCGCTGCGCACATCCCAGGTTCCCGAACATATGAGACTTTGGAGCAAGAACTCCGTAACCTGGGTAATCGATCTACTTCCTGCATAGAGGTGGTTGAGATCAAGGCTGCACAAGACGCCGAAGTTTCCCAGCTCCGCCAGGAAATGGAGACCCTGAACAGAGAGCTGGCTTTGACCAGGGATTACACCGAGCGTCATACAATGGACATGGAATGTATGTGCTGTCATGAGGGGTTGAACACGCAAAGCCTACGGAACATGTCCAAGTCACTGCAAGAAGTCGCGAGTGGGCTCAAAGACTACTGCCAACTCAAGTATCAAGGGTGGAAGATCCTCATGTAGTCCGCAGGTCAAGGGAGCTCGAGCATCAGCTGGACAACTTCGTCGAGATGTGCCGCGACAGCAACAACAGCACAGTCCAGCTCGTCCACATCATGGAGAGTGAGGTTTGCGTCGCTCGGCCCAGTTGACACAGGACGGAGAGCCATAGACCCCGACACTGTCTGACATTGATAGTGACTCAGGGACTCAGTCAACAGACATGCAAGTGGATTCTGCCACGGTAGATGCTCTGTTGGCTGATACACCATCAAGTGGGGAACACTGCGCTGCTAGGTCATCGTCTACTTAGGGAGCGGTGAGCTTGGGAAATAGTCCAAGTGCTTCACAGTGGAGCGGCTCTGGACTGTATAGTTGCACTTTGCTGAGGCAACCTCATGATGTCAGCTCACTGGAAGGGTGTCAGCTACAGATTCTCGTGTATTGTGTCAGGCCGACAGGTTCATATGGTGATCATGGGAGCACAGGAATCGACTAAGTCCCTTGGGGTGCGGTCGCGACCCAGCAATGCAGGACCTGGCACGGCAAAATCAAATAATTCTAAAATCACAGACAGTCCACTGGTCATTCGCAAAGCCGCCGAGCTGGAATAACAACTGGACGACTACTAAGCCGATTCCAGACAGTCGGGGATGCATTGGAATCCGTCCAAATGCAGTGGAGAACCCATGACATCAGCGGGGGCCTGGGAACATCCAGTGCAACGGCAAAGCCACAGCCTGCCCGAACGCATTCGCGGATCCTCAGCACGCGATTCTCCACCAACAATCGGAGCCATTCATCCATCTCCGTCATGAGCATGGACATGGTGTCTGATCCCAGCAGTCGTTTGACCTCACCTCAAGCTGCGGGTAGTGGGGCGCCGGCTGCAATGACCAAAACCACCGGCCGCAAGGAAGGAAACCTTGTGCAATCTGCCTTGACAGAGAGGGCAAGGATCCGATCCGCGAAAGGGGGAAGTGCTGTTAGCGGGACTCGACCCTCTTCGTCTGCCAACTGACACTTTTGGGTGTTTGCCGTCGCCCGGCAAAGCCAGACGCATCGCAGCAAAATCTTGGCGGCTGGGACGTCAAGGGAGAAAGGGTCATCCTCGCAGGCGGTGGGCCAGTTACCACCCTCGCCTGTAGGAGTTGAACTCTTAAGTTCAAGGGTGATCCGACTAACAGTGGCCTTCGTATTTCCCGTCGTCGGCTAATGTACGCTACACGGTACCCCTCCAACATTGAAACCGGCGACCCAGCCTTAGTAGCGGTTTCTTTGCCCCATTTCATGATACAGTCCCTTTTCAAAATTTTTCTTCCATGTTTTGTAATAAGTCGCGGGACCTTACCACCACTCACAGACTAATGGTGTCCACAGTCCCTTTGCATTTTTCAAACACCAGGTTGACGATGGGGAGTAGTTTTTCTTTTATATCTTTTCATGATTGATTGGTCTTTAAGATGCCACGCGCCGGCCAAGTAAAAGTACTGCCTTTGATGATACCACCACAGGTGTTGTGGTCAACTTTGTATTTATTAACGTGTTTTATCAGCAAGTAAACGTTACTCGCTCTATATTAAGAAACGATCATTAAAGATAATGCTAAGTCAAAAATATAAGTGATCTGTAAATTCCAGGATCAATAAACGATGTCTCTTCCATCGGAAGTGTAAGGAAAATAATACTATCTTTATGTAGACTAATACTAGTAGTAGGACTATTCATCTAGATTATATTTAACTACACTACACTACTACTTACTATTTACAACACACTAACGTTGCGGCGACCATCGCGGTGCCTTCAACAGAGTGACTGTTTTGGACGTGTCACAGGCGCTTTAACATCAAGTGCCATCATGCGGGCATTATTCCTAGATCGATCAAACTAACATCCGTGGTCAAAGGCATTAACGCAGGTAATATCCTGGCTAAAGCTGAGAAGAAATTGTTAGAGATACGAGTTAAACAATGCGAGTTTACTATCAAGAAGTTGA
>CM032666.1:1961719-1972565 GCA_019095985.1 Streblospio benedicti
TTCAATCTTAAATAATTCGGTTGATAAAGGTGGGGTAAAAATGGTAGATATTGAAGTTCTATTGAATGCCGTAAAAGCTGTCTGGGTTTATAGGCTCATCAAAAGTACTCCTCAGGATCTTTGGAGCATTATACCTAATAATATATTTGGTTTTAGAAAAAATAATTCACTATTATTAAAGCTGAATTTCACTGACAATAGAGACATAAGACATATATTTCCATTAATGAGTTCATTTTATAAGGATATATTATGTGCATATAATAAGAGTAAATGCATATCTTTTGAATTATTCTGCAAGGATATTTGGAATCAACCCCTATGGTGCAACAAGCATCTTTATTATAATGTACGTAATAAAAAAGAGCTCTTGTTTTTTAATTCATGGATTGAAGATGGAATAGTGATGGTCAGTGATCTAAGATTCATAGGAGGTGTCCTTGATGATGCTTATATTTATAATAAACTTAAGGACAGGAGAAACATTTTCTCAGAAATGTCAAAAGTAAAAGAAGCTCTTAAACCTTTTAAAAATTTACTAACTGAACAACAGATGGTGGCACAAGAAAATCTTGAATTACAGGCAGTCAATGGAACTTCAATGCATGATTTTAAAAAAGCAAAGGCAAAGCCTTTTTATAAGGCTATACTAAAAGACACTTTGCAGACAATTAACATAACATCTTTTAATAATAATTTTAATTTGAATGTAGATATGCAGGAGTTTGAATGTTTACAAAAAAGTAGGCACTCGTGTACAAGTGACAAGAAAATTCTTGAATTCAATTTTAAAGTCATTCACAATTTTTTAGCGTGTAATAAAAGTTTAGTAAAATGGAAAAAATATAATAGTGAATTATGTAGTATATGTGATGAGCAGGAAGACATAATTCATGTTCTTTTTTCATGTAAATGTGCAAAAATTATATGGTCAGTCTTTGAAGACAACACTGATTTTGCAATAACAAGGAAAGATATAATTTTAGGTAACTCTATGATGGATAAAAATATACAGCTTGCAATTTTGTTACTATCATATATTATATATAAACAATGGGTAAAGGAAAAATTTAACAATGTTAAAAGGAGTGTTCACAGTTTCTTAAGGCAAGTCAAATATGATGTTAAATATAAAGCTACGGTTTATCGACATATTGGTGCAATAGAACTAGCTGATTTATTAGACTACATTTTGTAATGATGCTCATTGGTTTAAAAATTTTAACAGCATACAATAGAACATATAATTCTAAAATGTAAAGAGTCATTGTAAGTCCCAATTAGGTCTTAAAATGTAAAGACTCTTGTAAGTCTTGTAAAATGGGACTTGAGTGTTTTATAACTGAAATAAATTATTTAAGTGAAGGCCTGCCGGGCGCATATGAAGAAAGAGCATAGATGGGCAGGACCAGACAGGCTTCCCACCAAACAGCAAGGGGCAGAAGCCTTGTAGACCCAGGCCGCCTACAACCCCCGCCTGCGGGTCAGCAATTGCCGGTGGTGAGGCCCAAGACCTCCAGCCCGACGCTCGGAGACGTCACATTGGCAGAGAACTTGTGTCTAGATGACACCATGGTACGAGAGCCATTTGAAGAGGGAGCGAGAAACTTTTGATGAAGTGTTTGAAGGTCTCCAATGTGAGGAGACCCCTCAACCTGGTCGCCACCCAGAAAAGTCCTAATAGAGGAGGAAGAAGAGGATGAGAAGATTGAGAAGAAACAACCGGAGAAGAAGAGGGAAGGAAAGAGCTAGGAGATGTAGGCAGAAGACCGAGGAGAGAGTGAGGAGAAGATACGTAAGAGGGCTCCATGAGATACAAGAGGCCAAGCGGCAGTTGGAGGACGAAGAGAGGAGGCTGTGGGCGACCCTCGTAGACAGGGCCAAGAGCAATGATGCCGCTGACACTTGAGGGGCCGAGTACAGGGCCTCCTCAACGCCCTACAAACCATCACCAAGCCCTGAATTACTTCAACCCGCCGTAGTGGAACTCTGCAACCTGACAACCATGGACTAAGAGACACCAACCCCGCCAGCTGGAGCAACATCGACCCTGCGACGCGACCGCCCTGCATCACTTCAATAGTTAGGGAACCTTGCAGTGACTGCAAGGGTGTAGATATCTTCTGGAACCTCTATCTACTAGTTAGGTACGTCAACTCAGTGACATTTAAATAGTGTTCATCAACTCAGTGACATTTAAATAGTGTTCGTCAACTCAGTGACATTTAAAACAGTGTTCGTCAACTCAGTGACATTTAAATAGTGTTCATCAACTCAGTCACATTTAAACAGTGGTCATCAACTCAGTGACATTTAAACAGTGTTAAGATTAACCCAGTGACATTCGTAAAGTGATCGTCAACCCAGGGACAGTGCTTAAGTGTTCATCAAACAGTGATTGTACCATAGTGTGTTCATTAACCAAGAGACAGTGTTCTGTTGGGACTAGAGATATCAACTGGCACGTTGGTGTGTTCACAACAATTTGCTTATTATGATTTTTTACACATAACCCACATGTTTTTTATTGAAGTTCATTATTAGGAGATTTATTGGTGATTTAAATTTATGGTGCTTGTAATTACATTTATGGTGTTGAAGTAAATTTACTGTGTTGATGTAAGTATTGTGCTGAAGTAATTTATAGTGTTGAAGTAAATTTACATGGTGTTGAAGCAATATTGTTGATGTGTATGGTGCTGAAGTAATTTATAGTGTTGAAGTAAATTTATAGTGCTGAAGTAAATTTAGTGTGTTGAATGTCATTAAAGTGTAAGTTCAAGTATTCGTCTTAGATATCCCTACTAAGACTCACCAAATTGGGGGGAGTGGAATGACCCACGCAGATGCGCATGTCATTCCCCTGATGATTACATTATCGCTTCACGTTATTGGTGCATTATTTGCCGTTTTATACCGAGTGGTAGTGAAATGATTGTCATGTCGTTTGAAATATACCTTCTGTCTGTGTGGAACATACCTTCGTTTCGTTATCCTATGTTTTGGGAGCTTGATGCCTCCGTGTAAAGTTGTATTTTGAATAATTACTCAGTGTTTTTATCTCAATCACCAAAATCTGCGCCATGTTGTGCGCAGTGCATTTGGGGATGTCTACTTCCATGTTTACTACCAGCTGGTCGCCTAGTAACGGCGTCAACAGCCTTTATAAGGCGGAGAACATAAACACTCTTGGCAGAAGACCTCCAGACGTTGAAGAGAACACTTAGTGATCATGATTTTTGGAACCTCTCGGTGGAACAACGAAGGTACGGAGCTTGTCTCCCCTTTCCCAAGGATGTCCCTGTCCTTTCCCAGTAGTCAACGTTTATTTAGACGCCTACCGGAATCTACCACGTATTTTTGCCTTCTCTTTCACTCCTCTCGGGAGAAGATGTCTGTACACCAATGGTGTAAATGCAATCATTTTCCTGCAAGACGGCTGAGTCGTAAGATGGTTGTATAAAATAAATTGCTGTGGTTGCATAGCACTAATGCCAGCTATTTAAAGCTGCCAAAGACCCGGGCTTCCCGGTGCTACAGTAATGGGAGCAGACATCTCCAAAGAGAGACTTGAGAGTGAATGTGCATTTTAATATTTATAACTTATCATAGATGCTCTGAAGTTACACATAATATATTGTTTAAGTCCATGTGAATTATTGCAATGGCACTCAGTCTGATGCTCCAATATTTATTGTCTTCTCCCGACCAGCTCAGTCAATGCTGTGAATTATTATGCAGTTTAAAGTCCATGTAAATTATTACAATGGCACTCAGTTGCTGCTACATCAATATTGTCTTCTGCCCGGACCAGCTCCGTCAATGCTGTGAATTATCATGTATTTAAAGTCCATGTAAATATTACAATGGCACTCAACTTGCTTCTCCATTATTTAGTAGTCCGGATCAGCTCCCTTAATGATGTGAATTATTGTGTGCTCACTTTGGCTGCGTGCTTATTACTGACGGCAATTGTGAAATGTGTGATGAAGTTATGAAGGACACGTTCGTTTCAGGGGAGCACACCAGGCGGACCGTCCTGGTGGTGACTCGCGAGGGTAATAGCCTGGGCTCTGTGCAGTGTCCGTGATCGTGGCATTGTGCAGGGGTCTTCATCACAGTTGAAAATCAGTCCTATTTCAAGGGGAAGGATCCCCAGGAAGATGACCGCGCAAAGTCACACCCCTCACAGACGCTGCGGAGGTCTCAGGTGACGCAGATCACTTTGACGCCCTGAGGATCCCGTGGGTGGAGTGAGTCAGCATCATCCTTCAGGGTTGAGTGAAGTTTAACGGGGCCCAGTCTGACACCCAGGTGTATCGTGTAGCAGCCATGACTGCCGACGAAAAATAACACCCAGGTACATGACGGCTCAAAGTGGTCTTCCCCAACTGTTGATCCCAGGTCATTTTGATATGTTCTTCATCAGGGCCCTGATGAGGAGTTGTGACGTGTTGTACTGGGAGGAGGGATTTGGAATCTAACAGAGGGGGGAACTGCCCAGCAGTGTGCTTCAGAAGTGCCGGTACCCGCACTCCCTGAGCACCTGTGGTGTATGCTCTCTGAAGGTGGTGTACTGACGAATGAGCAGGCACGACGTCTGTGTGAGGTGATACTCTCCTACAGTGATGTTTTTAGTGGTGTCTGATGGTGAAGTCGGCTTTTAGTGATAAAATCACCCACGAAATGTACACTGGGGGATGCATTGCCCGTGAAACACGACTACTATCGACGACCACATGAACGGAGGGGTCTCGGGGCTTGGGGTCTGGCATGCTCCAGCCCTCCAAGTTGCCCTGGGGTGCTCCTTTGTCTGAATGCAGAAGAAGGACGGCAATGCGTCCCAGGGATGCTGAGAAGATGGCTTTCGTAGCTCATCGTGGGCTGCAGGGGTGTAGGGCGATACCCTTCGGCCCCTGCAATGCTGCCGGTTAAGAGAGATGGTATGGTAAGACATTGTGTGATCTGGTTGCCTCGTGTGCATAAGTGACGTCCTGGCCTTTAGCCACGACTCCTCTGCACTGATCACCTCGACCACTATGTTTGATCGGCCCATATCCACTAGCCGACAGTTGAAGCCCCTCGATTTGCACCTCTTTGCTACTCATGTGGACTGCTCAGGAGACAAGGGCAGGGCCGATGGTACATGACTAAGGAAGTCCCGGATGGCTGTGTTGCAGGACTGGACAGGGCCTAATAGCCTGACAGTACTCCGCACCTACTTGGGTTTCCGTCATACTATCTCTGCCTCGTTCCCTCACCCACAGCGAGATTGCCAACCCCTCACTGAGCTCACTGAGAAGAATGTGAAGTTTGGCTCGTTTTGAAGTGCCTTACGGCGTTAGGTAAGTGGTGGACATCCTGGGATCTCTACCTCTTTTCTGTACTACCCCATGCCTGGGCAAGAGTGTCACCTCTGGGTGGACGCCAGCCGGACAGCATGGGGGTGGCTTTAGAGCAAGAGCAGGACGGGAAATAGGACCCAATTGCTCCACGCCTCCGAGAGGCTACGCCAGAGCACACATATTCCATGCACTGATTCTACGACACGATTTGGAGGTCAGGTGGTGGTCATTCATAATGACCACCCGACCCTCACATGGGTCAGTTGCTTCCTCGAGGATGAGGTGCCCTACAACCTGCACCCCGCCCGGCTTGTGTATGTTGCACCTTGTGTTACTACGGCTACTCTATAAAAGTCCCCGCCTGTGATGGGTAATAGGTGCCGGAACACGCCAGGGTCCGTACATCCTGCCGAAAGCAAATACGCCGCCCTGCTGTTCACAACCTCCCTTCCACTGAGACTGACTCAGGGGATGGTCGATGACGGCGAGGTGGCAGGACCCTCCTGTGAAGATGCAACCCTCGGTCGACTACGTGGTACGTTACTGACGCCCTTTCAACGCCTCTGGCGAGGCGTAACATAGGGGCTTCGCAACGTGACACCTGCGTAGCCAGGCTGATGGAGTTGACAGCGACATTTACCACCCCCGGCGTGGGGACCCTGATGGAGCCAGGCCTTCATCCTGGCCACCCCAGATGTGACCACTCCCGTTTGCCTGGTATCACCACATGGCGCCTCAGCATAAGACGTGCGCTACACGCCAAAAGCCGCAGCCATGGGGACCCTGGCGGTGAGTGAAATTGTCGAGAGTACTTCACAGGGCCTCGTGTGGCTGGGGTACATCTGATGGAACGACTGTGCTGACAGGCCCATGACCGTGTGCTCCCTGGGGCCACGGTCGGGTTGAACGCAGTGGCAAAGCCATGGGGCCATGATACGCGCCTTGAGCACTGAAGAGGATATGTCTACTGGGGTGAGCTACCCCCCAGTGTGTACGTCGCCTACAGCGTAACTTCCCTTGCCAGCACTGGGTTCTCTCCGCACCGGCCGTTTCCAGCCAGTGTGCTGACCCCCCTGCTGCCGGTGGATTTGATGTATGATTGTGTGAATAAAGTAGCTCCACGCCGTGTTGGTCAGCCTATATATACGTACTGGGGCACTGTATATGTACGTGTGACTCGACGTGCGCTTCAACTGAACACACAGCGTGGAAATGGAAGGAAATCTTTTAGAGGAGCGGGGGGTGGCAACGGCGTACCTGGAACCTGTACACGAGTGCCAGGGTGAAGGTGTCTTGCTACCCATTCCAGCCCAGCGGCATGGCAGCGGCTGAGAGGGACGTCCTCAGTTACTGCTACCCGCTGTTATGCACCCCCTGCCCAGGCCCTATGGAGGGCCTGGATTTATAAGGAAGTTCAAAGCTGCACCTCACAACCTCGAATCGGTTCTAGCATTTGAACTTGGGGGAGTGGATGAAGGTAGCAACAACTGGACGCAAAGATCTTCGAATTTTAAATTTTAAAATTTCACCACTTTTGTCGACAACCAAGTCGGCCAGTCCATCTCAAGGTGGTCCCTCCTGTTGGACCAGTCCATTTCAGGACAGCCACCCCGGGGTTTTCAGTCCATCTCAGGACAGTCACCCGCAGGGAGGTTATGGACAACGATGGGATCGCAGACGTTATGAACATCGACAGTTGCAGTTTGCACTGTGGCCTGCCCATGTACATAAAACGTGTATACCTGTGCTTCTCACAACACTTTTAGAAGGAGTAGACTTCTACCGATGATGACCTGTCTGAGACCAACGCTGCCGCAGGGTGACGAACACCAGGATGAGGCTCAGGACCTCCCACAGGGCTCATTGCACCCGGCTCACCACACGGGCATTGCTACTGAGCATGCCTTCAACGATGTTTCGATGGAGGAGTCTGTTGGCTGATAAACCCCCTTCCTCGGGTGACCGTGCTGCCTTCCAGGGTGACAGGGAACCCGGGGCTAAGGCAACGAGGTCCTCATACAGGGGCTAGTCGTCACAGAGACTCACGTTGTGGGAGGCTGCCTTCTTCAAGGGTCCCAACAACAAGTCCGATAGGGCTGCTGCCCGTGCCACACTGTGCTACTACGGCTACTCCCTCCCGCGCAGGCAGGGGGTGGCTGAGGAGTTCCAGAATGCACTGGGGGCCGTGGCACCAACTGCTCTAGGTCAGGCGCCAGTGTCACCTCACGGCCCTACCCCTTCTGGAGCTTGACTCACTGGGGCATGGAGGATGGTGAGACGCCGGTCCCCTGATGAAGACACCACCCCACCCGGTCTACCACGTGTCAGCCTGCATACACCCCCCCAAGACCCCTCTCTGTTGAGAGGGTAGGGGTGGCACCAGGGGGCACCTGCCTATTGGCAGGCGGTGGCAGCTGACAGCTGCCAATGTGGCTTGACTGCCACCCTACTTCTGGATGTGTACCTGCCCTACTGTGCGCCTCCTCACGTAGGCACCGGGTCCCCTCCCATGCTGATTGCCTGGCATTCAGTGGGAGGCCCGCCTGCCACCTGGGGAATCGGGCACATGGATGCAGGGACGAGGACTTCGGCAACCTTCACTGAGGCACATCCTCTCCTATAGACAGTCGCCATACTAGTCTAGGGAGTATGAGGTCTGCGAGTGCAAAAATAGGAAGTCAACGTGTGCGATGACCTCAGGACAGTCGCTATGTTACATTGTGACTGGTCCCATGGTCATGTACCTGGATGGTTTTCCAGAGGTCTTCACCTGACCATCGACCCTCCCACGACGCCTAAGCATCCTTGTCCACCGTTTCGGCTGGTGGGTTCCCTCCATTGATTACCCTCTACCCAGTGACCTATGCTATGACTACAGGGCAGTGCGCACAACGTCCTGCTTGTGTTAGTAAGTTGCTCGTATGGGGTAAATCTGGACGACTTTTTCATCACTGGACGGTGTTGCCCCTCTTCAAAAGTACCTCCGCACCCCATCTGTGATACCTATTCCCCCTCACACTGCTGCCTACGTCACAGGAGGCGATCCAATGGAATTGCTTAACCTGGGAATGACAGACTTACCTGTGTGAAGAACGGTTCAATGGATAGTCCGCACTAGGGCGATGGCTGGATCACCTACAGCTTCTGACTGCTGCTGCCTTCACCTGTTGTCACCAGGTCCCCACCTGGGGGAGTGCACAGAAAGGCAAGTGGTCCCCCTCTGGAGCTAAGTGCGAGCAAAGCCTACTTTTGCTGGTGGCGTGCCGACGTGCGTCATGCGTGCATGCAAGTGCGAGGGTACGTTAGTACCTGGAAAGTCTTTTCGCGCCGTGCGTGGTTGTATATGAGTCGCTGTTGTCTGAACGTAACCACAACGACGACCCAAAGACGTCGGGCGTTATGTTCACCAAAGGCGAATTCTGACGCCTGACACTTTGTTTTCTGAGGAGGGATACCCGAATCCACCTCCAAACTTTGGTTCCCCCGCTTTAGGGAAGTCTGAGGGGAAGCACAAACCACGATGTCCATGTGGACAGTCTGTCGATTGGCACAAGGACATTAGGCTCACACGGGTTCATGCCCCACGTTCCTGGACAGTCACTGTGCTAGTCTGGGCAACGGGTGGGCTGCCTGGCGCACGGCTTTGCCCTCCCCCGTGACTCCTCACCCCGCGTGACCTGGCTGGAGTCCATGGACCTTTGTCGTGGAAAACCGAACTGAGCCCGTGGATCCCTTTGGCAGGGATCGTCGGTCCCTCGGCTCACGCCTCCCCAGTGCTAGTGGGACGCCGTGTGATGACGCATGAGTCTAGAGGTTCAAGGGCAGAACTTTTTTTTTTTGCAGGGGCACTGGGCGCTTTTTGCTTCTCGCTTATGCAGTGTCTCTGGTGGTGTTCAGCTAGGAAATTAGTTAGCCGCTGGACACTACCACGCAAAAATTTGGCTGGGTGATTCTCTGCAGACGTCATTGCTGGAAGCAGTGCTGGTGAGGTCACTGGTCAGTAGGCTCATTGCGTGATGCTTTGTTTAGAAATGATCTCGGCCTGGGGAAGGGTTTTTCTTTGCTGGCATTTTAGTTAGTTTTGTTATTTTAATGAGTTCGTCACTTTACATGTATTACTTTACCTCAGTTTGCAGGCAGGCGCTTCACCACCAGCTGGTTTTGACAACAGGCCCATGGTGTACGTCGCTGAAGTCCTGGGCGAATGCGGCTGCTTGTATACTTGCAGAGAGTACGTCTGGAGTGCGGACCACAGCCAGGGGCATCGTTGCCTGGACTTCCGTTGGATGCCCGTGGCTGGCTACCAGGGCCGGCTGCTGGTCGCCCACCCCGGGGTTTCAAAGAGGCCCGGTGGAGGAAGTGCCAGGCCGAAGCATTGACTGAGTGTGCCTGTGCGTGGAGCAGCCTTTGATTCAATTGTGTTGCATGTATCTTGTTTTCTTTAATGTTCTTTTTATTTTAGCCAGCTTCCGGAGTTTCAAGTGACCGGAGGATTGGTGGTGGGTATAGTTTCCATGAGGAGGCCGGGTCCGTGAAAAGCGAAGCCCCAGTCCCACCATGAAAACTGGGGAGAATGTAAGTAAAGCTAGAGTAGGTGCCCGAGGCAGGGTGGATTTTAGCATCCACCCCAATTAGTGAGGCAATTAAGAAATAAGCATTGCCCCGGGCGTTAGGAGTTACGTTCACGTGCATACGTTCTTCGTGTGTTTAACGTTCTTTGCCCTTACGTCATGGTTGCTTGGGAACAGGACAAGGAAGTTGTCTTCCATGTTTGCAAGCAACAAAACAATCAGTTTTAGTTTTGGAAGTGGTAGCGAACACTTAGTAGGGAACTAGCAACCCCAAATCTTTGGATTCGGGGCCCTTTTCACTGTCTAAACTCACACCGATTGAAGGTGGACATACCCGCATACATTTGTGCGTGTGTGGACACCTTTAGTTGGTTTTACGTGAATTGTGTATGATTACGAGGCTTGTTGTCGCCAGCATTGGTGCGAAGTCCCTCCCGTGAGGGCCGTCAATCCAACCTGGAGGTGGCCTGGTAAACGTATCAGTCCACCTACGTGAATATCGAAAGAAACTGGATAGCGCACAGGGTTTTGTAAGCACCCGCAGGTTAGTACAATTACGCATTTTGTTGGATAAGATTTATTTGCAGGTCTAGCAAGTCAAACAGCTTACACATTATCTAAAGTATAATTGGATGCCTGTTCTTAAGCGTTTATGCACAATATGATATTCCAAAATA
The DNA here is from genome assembly GCA_019095985.1 of Streblospio benedicti. Classification (NCBI taxonomy): domain Eukaryota; kingdom Metazoa; phylum Annelida; class Polychaeta; order Spionida; family Spionidae; genus Streblospio; species Streblospio benedicti. The sequence continues at coordinate 1,972,313 of CM032666.1, forward strand.
AATGTCAATATGCCATGACCAGTTAAGTGTTGGGCGCACCTCTCGTTTGCACACCCACAAACAAATGGCTCCAAGACTTCAAGACTGCATAATAAAAAGAAAAAGTTTCTGACATTTTCAAGTATTTTACCTGTGTACCACTGTATACCACATTTCTCTGACAGTTTATAGTATATCATAGCCAAAATTATGTATTTGCCACCCAATAATATTTTGTCAAGGCAAATCAAGAAAGTATGGGTTGATCTAGCTC